>JALJVW010003023.1:47212500-47507500 GCA_024865655.1 Emberiza elegans
TTCAAACACTTTCGGACAGTCTTGGAAATATTTTAACCATTTAGTGACAATGATGGGAAAGACCTTATTTGGTAGGCAGTGTTACCTTTGCCTGCCCTCCTTCCTTCCTGCTTTCCATCCATCCATCCATCCATCCATCCATCCATCCATCCATCCATCCATCCATCCATCCATCCATCCATCCATCCATCTATCATGTCTCCTTGTAAAGCTCACGCTTGGACGCAATGGGTCCAGGTTTGAGCCTGCCTGTGTCTGATGTGGGGTTTAATGCCATGAGGGGTCATAGGAGGAATGTCGAAGGGGGAATTTCAAAAAGACTTCCTGAACCACACAAACCCTTATATTTTGGGTTGCTTCTCCGCCAAGCAGAGAACTGATGGGTACGGAGACGCAAGGTTTCGTGCAGGGTGATTAAGACGGCAAATGTTATGCCAGGCTTTGATTTTTACAAAGCCTTGTTTATTGGGTGAGCTGCTGGCCTCGAGATGATTATTTTTCAGCCACTACAAAACAAACCGAATCAGGGGCCAGACGTGTATTTACTGGAGGGGGAGGGGAAGGGGACTTGTTTGCTCTCTGTGTGTGTGCGGGTGTGTGTGTGTGTGTGTGTGTGTGTGTGTGTGTGTGTGTCGGCTTTATGCTTTTTATTCCTGCCATGTAAGAATCCGGTTTCCAAATAACAATGGCAGGGTGGGGTTTTGGGTAGGATTTTTTTTTTCGGGTTTGTTTTTGTTTCTTTTTTCAAGAAAGAGAAAAGACAAGGAAAACTCCTAAAGCATCTGCTCTCAGATGCACATTCACAACACATGCAGATCGCAGATCGACTTCTCAGCTCCCACATAAGTGGTTTAAAAGCCCAAACAGCCAGGGCGACGGTTCCGTCTTATATTTTAATTTTTATTTGATTTGGGTTTTTAGTCCCAGCCACCCTCGCCCCGTCAACGTGACTTTTATTTGATCCCCCCCTCGCTCCCTTTATCGATCACGGGCTTCATCTGCTTTAGCCGAAATGAGGAAAGGGGCTGCGGGGGTTATATTTTAAGCCCCTCGCTTTGTTTGTTTGCCTCCCGAGGCAGGATCACATGCCAAAGCGTACATCGATATTTTCCGAGATCGGCGCGCCTCTCCCCGCACCACCCCTTCCCCTCGCCGCGGGGGAGACGGGCGGGGAGAGGGGGGGGGTGTGACTCCCCCAAAAATCAAGAAGCCACCGGCAGCGCGGGGCTGAAGGCGGCCGCCGGCGCGGAGCGGGCCCGTGCGGCGCGGGGCCGGGCGGGGGCCGGGCGGCCGCGGGGCGATCGGCGGTGGCACGGCGGGGCGCGGGGCGGGCGGTGGGGCGGGCAGGGCTCGGGGCAGCCGCTCCGCCATTAGCCGGTGGCCGGGGGCGCCCGGATGGACGGGGCGGCTCGGGCCAATGAGCGGGAGCCGGGAGAGCGGCCGGGCGGCGGGTGAAGGCGGCGTTGGGAGAGGAGCCGCCAGTGCGGGCGGGGAGAAGGAGAGAGGCCGGGGGAGGGAGGGAAGAAAAGGGGGGGGGGGAATAAAAAGCCGCCGCCTCAGCAGCGCCCACCGAAATAAACAGAAGAGCGAAAGGCAGCGAGGGCCCGGGCGGAGCGGGGCTGCAACTCCGCCGCCGCGGCGCTCCCCGGCCCCTTCCCGCCCCCCGCCTCCCCTCCCCACCCCCACCGCCGCCCTTATTGTTTTTAATCCGCCTCCGGCACCCCCCTCCTTGCCCCCCTCCTCACGCCCCTCCGCCGCGGCGGGCGGGGGCTGCGCGGCGCGGGGCACCCCCGGGGTCCCTTCGCTCCGTGGGAACCCGCGGCTGCAAGTTTTTCTCCGTGAGAGACACCGCTAATGCCCGGCGGAGGATAAAACGAGAAGCGGAGGCCCGGGAGCGGCGGGGGGCTCGGGGCGGCGGGGAGGGCCGCGGCCCACGCGGGGAGCGGCGCGGGGCCGGGCGGGCGGGGGTCGGCGGCGCTGACATCCCGGTGGCGGCGGAGGAAGCGGGGGGGCGGCGGCGGCGTGTGCGCGGGTCTGTGTGTGTGAGTGTGTGTGTGTGCGTGCGTGTGTGCCGCAGGGAACGGCGAGGCGAGCCTTCCCCCCCCCGCCCGTCCCCAGCCCCGTCCCTCCCCTGCTCCCCCTCCCCTCCCCTGCCCGCCCCCGCCTCAGCTCCTTTAATACACTTTGGTTCTCCGCTCGCCTTTGGACTCTGCTCTGCCTGGCTCCGGATACGACTCCGCCGGCGGCGGCTGCGGCGGCATCGGGCCGGAGCGGGCGCGGGCGGCGGCGGCGGGGGGACGCGGCGGCTGCCGGGGGGAAGCGGAGCGGAGCGGCGGCGGCCCCGCGCCCGGGCGGGCGGGCGGGCCGCGGCAGCCCGGAGGCGGAGGCTGTAGCGGGGAGGCGGCAGCGGCGGCAGCGGCTGCGTCCCCGGAGCGGCGCGGACCATGCTGCTGGACGCCGGCCCGCAGTTCCCGGCCCTCGGAGTGGGCACCTTCGCCCGGCACCACCACTCGGCCGCGGCGGAGATGCAGGACCGGGAGCTGAGCCTGGCGGCGCAGAACAGCTTCGTGGACTCGGCGGCGGCGCACATGGGCGCCTTCAAGCTCAACGCCGGCGCCCACGACCTCTCCCCCGGGCAGAGCTCGGCGTTCACCTCGCAGGCGCCCGGTTACCCTGCCGCCGCCCTGGGCCCCCACGCCGCTCATGTCGGTTCCTACTCCGGGACGCCCTTCAACTCTACCCGGGACTTCTTGTTTCGCAGCCGGGGCTTCGGGGACTCGTCGCCGGCCGGCGGGCAGCACGGCATCTTCGGCCCTGCGGCCGGCAGCCTGCACCACCCGCACACGGACGCTCAGAGCCACCTCCTCTTCCCGGGCATCCACGATCAGCACGGTCCCCACGCCTCCCAAAATGTTCTCAACGGGCAGATGCGACTGGGCTTGCCGGGGGAGGTATTCGCTCGGTCGGATCAGTACCGCCAGGTTTCCAGCCCCAGGACTGACCCTTACTCGGCGGCTCAGCTGCACAACCAGTACGGCCCCATGAATATGAATATGGGCATGAACATGGCAGCCCACCACCACCACCACCCAGGTGCCTTTTTCCGCTACATGCGGCAGCAGTGCATCAAGCAAGAGCTCATCTGCAAGTGGATCGATCCCGAACAGCTGAACAACCCCAAAAAAAGTTGCAATAAAACTTTCAGCACCATGCACGAGTTGGTCACCCATGTCTCGGTGGAGCACGTTGGGGGACCCGAGCAGAGCAACCATGTCTGCTACTGGGAGGAGTGTCCCCGCGAAGGCAAACCTTTCAAAGCGAAATACAAACTGGTCAATCATATCCGAGTGCACACGGGAGAGAAACCCTTCCCCTGCCCCTTCCCTGGCTGCGGAAAAGTTTTCGCCAGATCAGAAAATCTCAAAATTCACAAAAGGACGCACACAGGTAATTCGGGTTTCTTTCGCCACATTTTCTCCCTCTGCCCGTGCCTATATATGCGTGTATATATATATATGTAAACTGATAGATGCTCAGACAGAGTGATGTTAAATTAGCAGGGTGATAAAATAAGCCTCCAGTTTATTTTTTTAACCCTCTCCATCACACGGCTGCGTTTGTTTTGGTTTCTTCCCCAGCAGCACACACCCTCCTCCATTCCAGATTTCGAAAGGATATTTAACTGATTTGTTTTAATTTGGGAGTGAGAGCTGTAGATTCGTGCTGAGGTTCGGCGGAGTCTTTCCGCAGAAACGCAGAATACAGCGCGAACCAAATTTTGCCGTCTTGCTAAAATAGGGGAAGACATCCATCCGTCCGTCCGTCCATCCATCCATCCATCTGAAACGCCTTAGTCATTTGCTCTTTGCAACGTATTTGCATACAACTTCAGCGTTTGTGAGCATGGCTTTTATTTATGGATACTCAGAGAAACTATATAAATACGTGCAAAATCAACCATTAGTCCTAAATCCCGTTAGAAGTGGCAAAAAGTCCCTTTCAGGGAATGTTTTCCATTAAATTTAAATGGTGTGAGCAAGGCAATAAAATTTTCTCATTTAAAAAAAATTGTTTTAAAAGTCTCACTCGATGTGATTTAAGATGTTTTTGCAACAGTTTATTAAATTATGTAATAGGGAACAGAGGATTTGAGGTTCGGAAACTTCCACCCAAATCAGGTGGAAGAGGGTCGAGGGAGCTCGGGCTTTCCTGATGGAAAATCGCCTGAGCCGAAGGGTAACAAAAATAAACGCATCCTCCCGCCTCATCTATTATTCATTTACTACTCCTGCCGGCTCAAACCGTGCCAGACTATTTCATAAAAGACGGCCAAATATTTTAGCGACTTCCACTCCAAATATTTACCCGGAGAAAGGCAAAAAATCTCGAGGCCTATTGTTTTCTCAAGTGCTAAGCCCGAAGCGAGGTGCGAGACGAGCTTTAACAAGGTTTAAAATTTGAGAAATGTATTTGCATGAGATGCCCGCACTGAAGTCATTGTGTCCGAGCGGATGTCTTTAAGAAACAATTTAGGTGCTAATGGAATCTAATGTTAAATGCTTCCCCCTCTAAAGGCAGGGGAATGTGGAGTTCTCACCTCCAAAGTACTCCCTGGCATTTGGAGTCCTGGCAGCCGGGCGAGAGGAATCCCTATGAAAATTAAATGAAGTATTTTACAGACGTTTAGTTTTCCCAGCGGATGTGCGTTTATCTCGAATATCCATACACGAAACAATATACCCGGCCTTAAATCTGTCGGTAATGGTTTCCAGTTTAACAGGATAGCGGATTTGGTACCGAGGCGAAACGGCTCGGTGATGTGCTCGCTTCTTTTTTTTTTTATTCTTTTTTTTTTTTTTTAATCGTCTTTCTTCTTCAATCTCTTTCGGGGCTGGCTATGTGTGTCGGCACCGGTCGAAATAAAATCCGGCGAGATGCCGGGACGGGGACATCCCCGGGGTTTTGGTAGGAAAACCAGCCGGGGGACGGGGGTTGCCTCGCTTCAGGGCAAGGCGTGAGCGACGCGGCCCTCCGGCGCCGCGGGTACCGGGACGCGGCCGCCCGGCCCCTTCCTTTGGGAAACTGCTGCACGGAGCGACCGGGAGAGGAGGGCGAGGGCGGGGAAACTCGGCGCGGGGCTGTGCGGGGTTTGCGCGGGGGCGGCCGCGCTCACCCCGCTGCTGCGCCGCTCTCTTGCAGGGGAGAAGCCCTTCCAGTGCGAGTTCGAGGGCTGCGACCGGCGCTTCGCCAACAGCAGCGACCGCAAGAAGCACATGCACGTCCACACCTCGGATAAGCCCTACCTGTGCAAGATGTGCGACAAGTCCTACACGCACCCCAGCTCCCTGCGGAAGCACATGAAGGTACCCGGCCCCGCAGCCGGCGGCGGGAGGCGGGAGGGCGGCCGCCCCGCGCCGGGCGCCCCTGACGGGGCGGCGGGCGGCGGCGCGGGGGCCCTGGGGCGGCGGAGGGCCGGGCTGGCGGCGGGGGGCGCGCCCGGGGGGCGGCCGCGGCCTCGCCATCCCCCCTCCACCCGGCCGTGTTGCCTTTGCCCCCCAGGTGCACGAGTCGTCCCCGCAAGGCTCCGAATCCTCCCCGGCCGCCAGCTCCGGCTACGAGTCCTCCACCCCCCCGGGGCTGGTGTCCCCTAGCGCCGAGTCGCAGAGCACCAACAACCTCTCCCCTGCGGCGGCGGCGGCGGCGGCGGCAGCGGCGGCGGCCGTGTCCGCCGTGCACCGGGGCGGCGGCGGCGGCGGCAGCGGCGGCGGCGGCGGCGGCCACAGCGGCCTTTCCTCCAACTTCAACGAGTGGTACGTGTAGGGCCCCGCCGGACTGCTCTGCACGGCCCCGCCGAGCCCTCCCCGCCCCGGCGGCGGCGGCGGCGGTGGCGGCGGGCAGGAGGGACCGAGCGAGCCCGCCGGAGACGCGCCGGGAGATGCCGCCGCACCCGCCGGCAGAGAAATGACGGCCGAGCAGGATGGGGACAGGGGGCCTTCATCTCCCCACACCCTCCCGCCTTCGCGTCTTTTTTTTTTTATTTTTTACTGGTTGGATTTTTTCTTTTTTGAAAACATTTTGAACCAGCAAAAAATTTCCAAAAACTACGTGCTGAAAGAACGTAAGAGAATGAGTAAATCAACGGCGGAATGGAAAGGGGAGAGAGAGAGAGAGAGAGAGAAACATCCCCGTGCTCCACCAACACATCACCCAGCTAAAAGCTTCCCAAGCCGGCGGAAAGAAACTCTCCCTCCGGAGTCTTCAGACAAAAGATCAGAGACTCAAAACTCCTCTGGTCCCCGCGCCTCCCCGCCCGGAGCAGCCAGCGCCCTCCCGTCCCATGAACTGTGTATATAGCGGCCCTCTCCTTCCTCCGGCGAGGTGGAGAACGAGGTTTTCCTGGATTGTCGGTGTATAGAAGTTCGTCCCGTTTGTAAACCGCGGATTGGTCCCTTTCTTCTTGTTCTCCTTGGTTTTTTTTTTTTTTTCTTCTTCTTTTTTTTTTAATCGTTCTTTTTTCCCCCCTCTTTCTCCCTCCCCGAGAAAGTGATGGACTTGTTTTCTTTTCTCCTGCTCTCCCTCCCCACTTCCTTCTCTCCTCTTTTTTAGTTCATCCCTTTAAAAAAAAAAAGTAACGTGGAAGAAAAAAAAAATGGTTTCTTTTGTAATTGTGATATCTTGAATATTGTGTTCCTTTTTAAGAAGCAACTTGATTGTAAACTGCATTTCAACTATAGACTGGGGAAGAAATACCGTGCCAAAGTCTCCATTCTGTTACTCACAGACAAACACACGAACAACAACGCTTGTGAATGTATTTTTCTGTTAGCTGGGTTTACATGTGATGTTTTAGTGCTTTTGCAAGTTCAATTTGTTAGTTCCTGTTCGGAAGATTGTGAGGAAAAATAAACGTCGTGCCGTTAGCTTTTCCGTAATAACGCCCTTCCTCCTGTAAATACCTGTTACCATATTTATCCATTTGTAATTAAATTATGGTATTAACTTGCTACAGAGGAAACAGTATTTATAAAGAATGTTTCTTAACTATAAATATGTACAATTGTGAGCATAAACTGTTTCAGATTTTTTATTTGAAGGTTTAAGTGGTTTCATCATTTCTTGTGATATGTTTTGAGAGTAATGCATACAGAAATATAATAAAACGTGTTGAAACTGCACGAGCTGTTTCCTTTTTATGCCAAAGGCTCTCTAAAACCTGCTATAAGGTATGTGATGGGCTGAGCGGCGACTGCAAAACAAATGCTTTTAAAACTTCCGCTGGTTACTGGAAGAGGAGGATTCCTTCCAGCTGGGCTCTGTCGTCCAGAAGTAAAAAAAAAAAAAAAAAAAAAAAAAAAAATCCACAAAAGCCCCTAAAACTTTGTGAAGCTTCTGAGCTGAAAGAAAAGGGTGAAGGAGGATATGCATATTCTCCAAATGACTTTCAAGGCAAGATCTTCTTTAGGAAGATAATTACCCGGCGAGAGCACATCTTCTTCCTCCGGCTCCTGCCTTCCTCGGGCTCGCCCTTCTCTCCCCGGTGCGCGTCTGGCCGGGGCGATCATTGCCCCAGAGGCTGGGAAGCAGGGGCGTTTCGGGACGGAGGTGGAGGGGCAATGACAAGGCTCTGAGCTCGGCTGCTTTGAGCCGTAGATGGTCCTGGCCTCCCGTGTTGTCATCTTTTTGGCAGCCTCCATACAGCCCGGAGAGAAGAAAGTTGTGATGACCGAGAGCTCACATTTCCCCTTCGAGTTTTTTTTCTCTCTCTTTCTCTCTCCATCTCCCTCTTTTTAAAAATTATATTTGATTTCTTTTATTTTAGCCCAGAGAGCGGTTTGGGTTGTCAGATGTGTTCAGGGAGGGACGGAGAGCATCCGGGCGATGACTTTCCCGGGATGCTGGCCCGGCCTTTGGCTCCAAGCGCGACGTCGGGGCCCAGCCGGTGGAGCCGCCCGTGCAGGGCAGCGGGACCGCGGCTCTCTGGGCACAGCCCGCCGCACCGGGGCACGCAAGGAGAGTGTCACAGCGGCAGGGAAATCGTGGCAAAAGTTGGGCCTCGTCAAGCCACCGAAATACGCCCCGCGAAGCGGCAGCGCTGTGACCGGGCTCCGAGCGCCCTGCGGTGGCTGCGCTGCCCTCAGCGGCGGCTTGTGCAGCCCGGGAGAGCCCCTGCTCCTCACACCCGGCCGGGCCCAGCGCTCGCCCCCCCGGGCCAGCCGCCGCTTTGGGTTTTTCGGGCTTTGTGCCGTGTGTTCAAATATCAATGGAGCTGTCTCCGGCCGGAGTGAGGGTGTTAGGCGAGGAGATGAGGGTACGCGGGGCCCTGCTCGCTTCTGGGGTGACATGAGGGTTACCTACACCCAGGGGAAGGGGAGGAGGGAGGGAACGACACCCCCTCCCCCCTGTCCCGCAGCTGACAAGGAAGTTTAGATGTGGAGCGGATCCGGAGCTTCCTCGGCGGCCGTGCTCCTCCCAGAGCGGCCATCCCCGCGCACCCGGCAGCTCCCCGGGTAATCAAACTGCTATTAAAACCTAATTTATGTTCGGTAATAATATTACGTAAAAAAAAAATTTATTAAAATCATTGGCATATGCCGCCTGCCCCTTGGAGACATCCGTGGGAAATGCAGCTGAGAGGATCCCTCCTTGTCCTGCCGGCATTCCCACAGCTGAAAAACCATACGGGGGTCCCGCTTCAGAGCCAGTCCCTGCCAGCCACCGACTGCCCAAATCCCCTCCCGGGCCCAGGGGCGCACGAACAGCCCTGCCCAAGGGTCGCCAACCCCGCTCCGCCGTCCCCCGCCCGGCGGGCTCATCTCCGACCGGAGAGAAGCGCTCGGCGGCTGGGCTGCCCTTCTCCCTGCCCTCGGAGCCGCTCTGTCTTCGGGGGAGCCCAGGGATGCTCCTTGAGGAGGCCAGGCGGCCTCCCTCTGGCCGAAGCGCGGGTCGTGCGGCAGCAAGGACAGCCCCAGCCCCTCCGGCGGGGATGCCTCTGCTCCGGCAGGCCCGGGGACGCGGCCGCGGCGGCTGTGGCAGTGAGTAAGCTCCCCCTCCTTCCCTGTCCTACCCAGGCTGGCCTTGAACTTGACCCTCGCCTTGGCGCATCCCGCCCGCAGCCCCTCTCCACCCGCCTCCCTCGTGCCCTGACCCTGGCCCGGCCCTGCCACGCTCAAAGGAGAGCGGGAAGTCGTCAGGTTCAGGGGTTGGGGGTTTTTTAGGGGGTAGAGCAGGCAAGATCCCTCTCCCAGCCTTGTGCGAGGGTGGCCCGCTGGCCCCGAAGTCCTCCTCTTCGCCCCTTTCCTTTGTCCACCTCGACACCGTCAACCCCAAACCCCTCCCTCTCCCCAGCTTTGTCTCCTGCGCTGAACCTGCACTTGCCAAATCTCCCTGCCCTGGCCCTGCAGACAGCTTGGGAACCAATCTGGAGGGAGGCCTGAGGCTTCCCCAGCAGTCCCGAGCCTGCCCTGGCATTCCGCGGTGCCCTCATGCCCGCAGTGAGTGGTGTCCCGGCCGGTGTCCCGGCACTCCCCGACGGCTCTGCCCCGACGGCTCCCGGCTCCGCCGTCGGTGAGCAGCGGGAGCACGGCTCTGCCCCGCTGCCGGCACCCCGTGCCCAGCTGTGGCAGCAGCCCCACTTGGCCGGCTGTCCTGCCGTGGTGTGATTCCTTCTTTATACCGTGAAAAGCAGCATGCAGGGCTGGGTTTAATTTTTATCGTTATTAATAATATTGAAATCCTCTCCTAACTCTTCCTGCGAACCCCCTGAAAAGATGGATTGATTTTCCTGGGAATTATTCCCTCTTCTCAAGCAAAAAAATTTGGGGGTCCGTCCATAAAACAGGCTGTGCTTTTCCCCCCGCACTCGCAATTGGAGGGCAGTTCAGGGCTCTGCGGTCACCTGCCCCCGCTCTGCTCCACCTGGCTGGGCTGCTCTGGTGCCTTTGGGTTCCAGCCGGTGGCGGCAGAAAAAAAACCGAGTTCAAACCCAAAGGTAAACCAACCTCCCGACAAACAGACAGACATGACAACAGCCCAGACCGAACAGAATAAAATGCAGGAGCTCTCCCCGAACCCGAGCGTGGAGCGGCTGCCGAGCGTGGCGGTGCCGCTGGCGCTGCCGGTGCCGGTGCCGGCGGGGCTCCGCAGCGGGCAAGGGCTGCCCCTGCACGGCCAAGCCCCGCCGCCGGTGCCGGGGGCAGCAGCCCGGGCTGCAGCCGCTCCGTTTGGCTCTGGCCAGACCTCCCCAAACCCGTATCAGCCTTTTAAGTTTCCCCTTTGTTTTCAGAAACTCGTACACATTTCCTGCCCGCTATGAAGACATAGCAGGCTCCCCCAAACCTCTCTCCAGCCACAAGTGCACGCTAAACTATGCCCTCCCGGGCCCAGCGAGGTATGTATATTTTTCAATTTGTCATCTTCATGCATGGTTGTGAGAGTTGGATTTTTTTGGTTTTTTTTTTTTTTTTTTTTTTTTTTTTTTTTTTTGGTGGTGGTGGTGTTTTTTAATTTCGTGGGTAGCTTTTTTTTTCTTCCTCTTTTTTTTCCCCACTCCTTTTTTTTTTATTCCTCTTAGGTTTTAGATTTTTTTCCCCCTATTGTTTTTGGTTTTTTCCTCTTTTCCCCGAGCCAGACGACCAGGGATGGAGCTGCATATTAGCAGCAGAGCAAGGAAGAACTATTGTCCCACCCTGCAGGGCACGGTGCCCCCCTCTGTCCCAAAGTGCAAGCCTTCCCCAGTGCTTGGGGTTTCCTCACTTTTCTTTCTTTCTTTTATTTTCTTTCTTTTTATTTTTTAAAATTTATTTTCTGGACGGTTTCTCTGCCATTAATACTTTTGGGAGAGAGAAAAGAAGAAAAGAGAAGAGAAGAAGGAGAAGGATAAGGATAAGAAGACCGGGTGAGGGAACCTTCGCTAGAGGTTTCGTGTCTTTAATAAACACTTCAAAGTGGCTGCCTAACTGGTGTCCCGAGGAAAGGAAGCGCGGCACCAAACGGAGCGCGGATCCCACTTCCTCGCAGCGCGGGAAACACGAGCAGGTTCCCCCGCGTCCCTCGCCCGTGGTCCCAAGCGCTTTCCAACGAGGAGCGGGGGAGCTGGCTGGGAGGAGCGGCGGGACCCGGAGCGGAGCGGGGACTCCTCCAGCGGCGCCCTCGCCGCGCCGGAGCCCCACGCGCGGGATCAGCTGATGCGTTCCGGGGGGGTGAAGGACGCTCTTTTGGTGTTAAAAAGAAAATAATCGGCAGCTAGAGCAGGGGAGGGGGGTGGGGAGTAATTCAAGTGCCAGTAAGTGATGGAGCGGGTGTTTTACACGCGCGGCATCGCACCTCGCAGGGGGCTGGGGGCGGCCGCGGGGGGCTCCCGGCGTGAGGCAGCCCCAGGCGGGCAGGGTTTGCGCCGCGGGACGGGATCTCCCCGGCACCTGTCCGCGGGCTGCCCCGGGCTGGGGGGCTCTGCGCAGCGCCCCGGCAGCCCCGCCGCAGCCCCGTGTCCGTGGGTGGCCGCGGCCGGGCCGTCCCGGGGGCGGCAGGGACGGGGCTTGGCCCGAGCCGCGCTCCTGGCGCGGAGCCCCCGCAGGAGACGGGGGCTGACTGCGCGGGTGTGCGCGGGTTCGGGCTGGAGCTCGGTGTACGGCAGTTTGCGGTGGGAAAAAAAAAAAAAAAAAAAAAAAAAAGAAAATAGAAAAGTAAAAAGAAAAAAAAAGAGCAATTTTCATTCCAACTTTTTTTTTTCTTCTTCTTCCTAGACTGCTAATTCCTCTGTGTGGGCAAACACCCCTTCTCCTTTGATTCTTAGCCACAGCGCCTAGATTAAATACCGGTTTTAATGAGAGCCGTGGCTGTGGCCGCATAAGGTGATGATAGTTATGAAGACGATCTGACCTGTTTTGATGAAGACGATCTGACCTGTAGGGAGAGAGGGAAAGGTCAGCCACATGCAGTGGCCAGATTTCTGCTTGTTCCCGGCGCATGCTGCTACAATATTGATCCGCGGAGAAAGATAAACATAAAAGATAGATCGTATGTGCTGAATACTAATGAACGTGGCTTCCAGATTTTAATTGTTGTTGACTTCTTATTTCCACCGTAAACATTTGCTGATATCCGTAGGGCATTTCCCCCATTTAAAAAAAATTCTTATTTTATTTTTTCTTATTTTGCTTATTTTAATTTCCCCCCCCTCATCTCTCAGTGTGTCTCTTGACGGAAATCTTCCCACCAAGTTATTTTCCCTATCAGCCGAGGTGCAACCACCCGAAAGTCACGGCCAACATCTCCTTTCCAGCAAAGGAAACCGCTCTTGGAAACGGGGAAAGCTCCTCTAAAATGCAACATCTCGACTTGGGATGCTCCTTTCGGATTCCTGCTTCACTACTCTCTCCATTCCTTTGCAGCAAAACGCTGCAGATGACACCGGAGTTGAGGGTTAATTTTTTCCCCCCCTGCTCTCCCGGATTGGAATGCTGCAAACCCAGCGCTTACGCTGGAAGAGAGCTCTCCTTTCAAAGCCTCCCCAGTTTCCCAAGTGTTACCAGACTAATACACCTATGGGAGGCAAAGAGATGGAAACACGCCGTGTCTCGGGGAGAGAGGCATGTTTCCCCTCGGCTTTGCAGAGGGAGTAGGCTCTGTTCCGAGGGTTTTCGCTGCGATACAAAATTGTTAAGATCTTTCACTGCCCTGACTGTCTCTTTAATTTATTTTTCTCTTCGAGATGGTCAAAATTAGCTGTAAACCGTGTAAAGCAGTCAATGAAACAGCTATCCCCAAACACGCGTTTCAAGTTTCTGCTGCATCGAGAACGAGCGAGAGTAAGCACCATCGGCTATACAATTGGCAATTAACTATATCAGCTTCACATTTAAGAAAATGAGGGAGATATTAAACTTTTAATTCCCATCATTACAAATAATTTTCATGAAGGGAACTTCTAAAAGATTTTTCCCCCTCCCTTACACTTTCCAGTCTATTTTTTAACTCCGGAGTGATTTACTACATAAGTAATTTTAGAGGATACAGTTTACAGCTTGAGTTATTAGACTGAACACCTCTGGCTGACACCACAACACCTTTTTTTTCTGCCTGCAGCTGTGAGTCACAACCCCATTTTCGTACCAAACTGCTGCACATTCCTTTACAATATAGGCTTCCTTCTTGCAAAGATCAAACACTCTGCAGCCAACGTGTTTATTTTAAAATACAGGAAAATTAAAACTAAACATGGACTTAAAAGAAAAAAACCAAATGCATAATTTCTTTCCCTGCTGTCTCTCCCACTAAAATAAATTAAAATAAAATTAGGAGGGAACGGCGTAGACTGCTCCAATAGAATAATGCAGTGACAGAGCCAAAACAGTTGCTTTCGACAAGAACAGGAACGGTCCCTTCTGTTTGCTGTTATTTATTTATGCATTATTGTGGCTATGGTTTTAATTATATGTGGGAATATTAGGCCAAGATGCTGTAACCGTAGCCTCCCTTTAACACACTTTTCTTATTTGTTTAGTACTAGCGCTACAAGGCAAGAACAGGCACCATAAGGAAAATGTTTTCAATATTCTGTTTAAGAGCTTACAACAGGGAATCCCGGAATTACAGGAAAACCTGCAGGCCTGCTCCGTGGAGGTGCCCGGCAGGACCAGGCAGATTTCGTGCTCCTCGGCAGGTTTCGGGGTGCGTGGAGGGGGAGGAATTGCGGGAGAGGTGCCCGGAGTAATTTTTACCTAGCAAAGCGGCGTTTTGAAAGCCTCCTTGCTGTTCAGCAGCACAGACACTAGGATGCTTCTAAATTTTGAGCATGGTAAAGGTAGACCTAATCTCTGCTCCTTCCGGTAACCTACTGCCTACTCCTCCCCTGGGGCTTGAGAAGGGGGCTTTGCTGCAAGTCCTTTTTCTTCCACCCCTTATTTATGGGTTTTGTTGTTCTGGGTTTTTTTGGTTTGTTTTTTTTTTTTTTTTTTTTTTTCCCGTAGAGGAGCGTACTCGATGGTGTTGGCGTTGCCCATAATTTCCTCCTGCTCCTTCACCAGTCTTTCCTCACGTCACCGGAGTGATGGGTGAGGCGGGGTGAGAGGGACATACCTGCCCGAATTAATTTATCTTTGGTACTCATATCGTACTTTAGAGAAGAAAAATTAAAAAAAAAAAAAAAGAAAAAAGGAAAAAAGGAAAAAAAAAAGGAAAAAAAAAAGAAATAAGAAGAGAAGGATCATTCACTTTAGGAAACGGATAAAACAACTTCTCCTGTCATCCCTCCCAACTATCCCCGGTGCAAGTGGCTCCGAAGAGCCGAGCGAAGCCAGCGACGAGCCCGCAGCGCGCTCTGGGCTGTCTCGGCGCAGCGAGGGGGAGCAGGACCAGCCCTTGCCAAGCGGGACCACGGCACATCCTCCGCCACGCCGCGGTGGCTCCCGGGGCCGAGGGCTCTCTGACCGCCGCCGCCGCCCGACGTGCGCCCCACAGCAAAGCGGAGCGCCAGGGGCTCTCCCCGCTGGAAGCGCTCCCGTACCGCGGGCATGGTTGCTGCCGTTCCTGGGCCTCGCCATTCCCGCTGTCCGCACCCGCCCCAGCGCTCTCGGAGCCGCGCTCCCGCCGCCGCTTCCCTCCCGCTACCTGCGCGCTCGCTGCGCGCACCGCGGGGGCCGCAGCGCCGGGAGGGGCGGCAGCGGGGCGCGGAGGCTTTCGCGTCTGGCACAAAGGACACCTGCTAAGGCGGATGGCTGCGGCCAGCAAGCCTCCTCTCCACCCTCCCACCCCCCCCCCCAAAAAAAAAAAAAAAAAAAAAAAAGAGAGAGAGAGGTAGGCGAGTTTCTCCTTTCTAGCTCTTAAATGAGGTTCTGGGACTTGGCAAAGACGGCACAGGTATCTACGGATGGCCCGTTCCGGCCGCGGAGGCTGCCGGAGTCTCAGGGGGCGTTTGCCAGCGTGGTTCCCCCGCAGGGTTTCCCCTCCACCCGCGCCCCCAGCTCAGAGGGCGATGTGGCTGCGACCCCTGACGGGACGCGCCTGGCCCACCTGGCCTCACACACCCCGGGCCCCGTGAGCGCCTCCGCCGCTCTCCCGTCGGGGGCTGGGCCCTGCACTCCTCTCCGCGCTCCCTGCACAGCAGCCGCGCCGGTGCCCCGAGGTATTTGGGTGTCTACAGCAGGCGGAGTGCTGGTTCTGGAGAGGGGTCCAGATCCTGCCCCCGAGCCTTTTCTTTAATGTATTTGTGGCAAACTGGCGCGACAGCCCCACGTCTCTCCTTGTCAAGGTGCTCCGTGCATGCAGAGCTGGCAGGGGTGCACTCAGCGGCCGCCCCGCCCGGGTCGGACAGTCCGATGCTCAGCGGCCAGCACACGCCCCTGCCTCCCCAGAAGCAGGAACCTAACCCTTCTCGGCGGGGATTTAACAAAAAGGGGCAGTTGCGTTTAATTAAAAGCATCGACTGAGGCCGGGGGAAGCCGGGCTCAGGAGGTGCTCTCGCGGCTGAGGGGGATTTGACTCGCAAGTCCTTCGGGGTGCTCCTGCCCTCTGGAAAGGTTCAAGTTTCAGCGGCGTTAGGGGAATGAAGGTAAAAGTCACAGACAGCTTTTGTCCCGAAACCCGATGAACGCAATTTTGCAACGCAATGAGGAGTTCAATTTTTTTGTTTTGTTTTGTTTTTTGGGGTTTTTTTTGGCTGGTTTGTCCTCCCCGGGGAACGCCGAAAGTGTCTCCCCTCGAAAGAATACAAAGGGAATGTGCGTCCTGGCTCTTCCAGGCTTCGATGTCCGAGCCCAGCCACACGCAGTCCCCCAGGCACGGGAGCAGGTCCCCCAGAGAGCCCAGGCTCTACAGCGCCCTGCTCCCCTTCTCCTGCGGCCGTAACAGCGGGATGCCTCCGCCCCGCTGGGGTCGTGCATCCTGCTGCCCGGAATTTCACTGCCGGGAGAAACGCCGGACTGCCACCCGCGGGACCACCGAGTGATGGGTCCCTGAGTCCTCTCCGACGCACCGGAGGGGCTCCGGGTCGCGTTTCCCCGTGCCCGTCATCTTGGCATTTCGGCATTTCGTGGCGACCTTTAGACATCCGCCACGCTAGGCATGTAAGGCACTTTTAGGCTTTTAGGGAGGCTGTCCCCGCCTCCGGGGCGACTTGGGCAATGAGGGGCGAAGTCCTCGTGGAATGCCCCAGCCCTCGGGAGTACGCGCACACGCTGTGCCACCATCACTTTGTGAAATGCGCCTGCCAGGCTCCCGAGCCTCCGAGTAACCTCCCACAGGAAATCCCGGCCCCTCGCCCCCTCCAGCTCTTGCAGCAGGAGGGACGTGAACAAACAGGGCTGCGGCTCCCTCCCGGTTTCTGGCAGTGCCCCCGGAGCTGGGAGCTCCTGGGGGCGCCTGGTTCTCCCCGCACCGCCGGGCGGGGTCCGGTACGCGCCTTCGGGAGAAGCAGCGGGCAAGAAACATCGGGAGGTCCGGGGCGGGCTCTGCGGGGCCGGCGAGGTGTCCCCCGCCTCGGGAGTGTGTGTGTGTGTGTGTGTGTGTGTGTCTGTGTGTGTGGGGTTTGCACACACGGCGCAGGGAGGCGGCGTGGATATGGCGCGGCTGTCGGGGCTCAGCCCCACTGCCGGGCAGGTCAGCTTGAGAGGCGCGGCGGTGCCTGGAGCCCGGTACCAGAAACTAGACCATCGGCAACTATAGCCTTGATAGCACGCCTCTGAAACAGTGGGAGAAGGGAAGAAGCAGTCTTTGCTACACTAGTTCTTATTTTGGTGGGATACCTCCACATTCACGAGCCCTTTCACATTAATGCTCTTTATCTTACATTTTCAATGCTTTCTAAGGGTACCCACGTGGGTTCATCCCACACAGCGTGTGGGCTCCTCCACTGCCAGCTCAGCAGATACTGTGGCATCTCAGGCCCACGGCTTGCTGGCTCTCAAACACCCATGGAAACCCACACCTGCTTGGAGACACGAATAACGCTGAAAAAAGATGCTCCACGTCACAAAAGGTAATGTAAAATGTAATGGTAACCTAGTACTGCAACAGTTACATGAGAAACCCCCCTCATTTCCTTTGTCTATACAGTGGCAATGTTTTTTTTTCCAGAAAAGAGAATAACAAGCAGAAGTCACACATGGAGGTGCAAAAAACCAGCAAGAACCAGGGTCAGATTCTTGCTTCCCAAGCAAAACCAACGAGCCACCACTACCAGCCAAAAGAAATCTCATATGTTTTATTTGCCTTCCATGGACTTGTATATTTAGCACATCTTTTATTGCCCCACTGTGCTTCCAGAAAGTTGCTATACCTTAGCCTGAAATCAATGAGCTTTTGGCAACTCCCTCCTGCTACAGCTGTGAAAGGAGACTGAGCCTCCAGCAGCGCTCACTCATGCCGCCACTCATGCCAGATATCAAGTGACTACGTCAGCTGTTGGGGTGGTTCCTCGTGCAGCCAAAATGATCAGCTCCCACGCGCAGCACACCAGAGACATCACCACCTAAGCCAGGGTGACACTGACATACAAAACTCCCCCAGCCAATGGTTGGGTTTTAATAAACAATTACGACATCATACACAGCTCATACCAGTTCTGCTATTATCAAAGAACAGCAGAAGCTAAGTGAGAGAATGTAACACCAGAAGTTTTCAGGTTAGCCCAAGTTAGGGGCCTGAGCATTGAAATTAGTGGGTATGTTAATCCTTCATCTTAATTTCTGCAGGAGATGAAGCAATAAGAAACCACGTAGGGATTTTTGTCTTTAAAATATGTTCCTTTAATACTCTCAAATAATAATCCCTGAATGCATGACTTCTTACCTTCATGGGGTTTAAGTGGATTTTAAATAATTCCTAGACCTTGCACAGTCCTTTTACAGATAAATACCTTTTATCCTCTGCATGTATTTTGCTAAGCAAGTATTATGGTGGGGTGTATCAGAAATATCCAGATGGGCAGTGGCATCATCTGTAGTGCTATCAGGAGTTGCTGAAGAGATAATTGAGGTGTCAAGAGGCTGCAGTGGGGATTGAGTAGCAAGAACTTATGAACTTTAAGAGCAAACAGACCATTTTAATTCAATATTCTAGAATGGGAAAGACAAATAGAAACACCCCAGCAGAACTGTTTTCAAAGAATGTTTTTTATGAAATCTCAGTGGTGTTATGGGCATATCCCATTTGCTTGAGAATATTTACTTTTCTGTTGGTTATTTGAGAGTCTTTGATGTTTACTCAGCTGACTCATCCTGGTTTCTTGCCCTTTGCTGCCCGTAGGCACCTTTTGTCACTGCATGCCTACATGCTTTATATTCAGTTTCCATACGGATCAGAGTTGTCTCTTGGGCAAGTCAGACAAAATGAAACCTCCAGGTTTATTTCAGCTGATTTGAACTGCTGCCAAGGCAAGGCCACACTGTCTCAGGGACTGAGTTTTAAAAATCTAGTAAAGAACAGAACACTCAATTACTATTTATTTCCAGAAGGTATTTCTGCCTCTTCTTACAGTTGGATTTTATGAAGACTCACCCCATCAAATTCTAGCCCCAAGCTGTGGTTTGGTTTTACACACGTTAGTGAGGCAGTTTTTCTTCTACAAAAAAATAGGCCCCTGATGGTTTTAAATCTAACAGGATTGAATGTTTGACTGTGATCATTGTGAAAGGGACCTGGAGTTTAATAAATAAGTAGACAATCAACTTTTTTTTTTCTTTTCAGGATAGATGTTAGTGAAATGGAAATATTTCTATAAAACAAGGACATTGTTACTCTACTTTAAAATCTATATAAAAACTGAACTTTTTAAAACTATGTGCAAAATTATTCTTTGAGACATATCCTAATTCTTAATGTGCTAAAGAAAACTGAATTTTAGGCTTCTGTGTCTATAGAATTAACAGATTAGCAAACAAAAAATTCTTCAACCAGTTCTTCCATGTAGATGCCCAAAGCACACTGCATACCCTGAGAAGTGGTCCTGCTTGCTAGTTTTGTGAGCAGTCTTCAGCGAAGAAGCCAGGTACCAGCAGGGGATGAAGAGTGACCATCTTTCTCTCCCCAGGAGGTGATTTCATCAGGTCAGGATTAAGGAAAATAGCAGGGCAGGTTGGAATATCTTGCAGGACTGTCAATCTAACATCTTCCAAGAACGGTACTTTCCCACAAAACTATAAATAAGAAAAAATGTATGTTAACTGCAGCATATGAGCAGAAAACCTATTAGGAGCCTCAAGAAAAACAAATAATCTGTCTATTTGGGAAAAGTAAAAAGCATATGCTTGAAGCAGTTATCATATAAACACATGCCTAGAGCATGAACTTTTCCAGGATGCAAATAAATGGGCTAGTCACTTAACATAGTCTCTATATACTGAAATTTAAAGTAATTAGAGGAGAATTGCTGGGCTCCATTAGCAAATACTTTATTTGAATAACACGCAAATACTTTACTTTAATAACACTCAGGATATTTTCTGTATTTTCAGAGATACTAGATTTCAGTTTGCTATAGTTAATGTAATAGAAAATTTTGTAGTCATTATTGACTGCAACTGCCAGCATACAATTTGAGAATTAAAGTCCCATGTGGAAAACTGGTGATGGATATTGCAAGCAGTTTGTGCTCATACTCCACCTTATAACCGACAGCTAGAACAAGTTGGTTTTTGAGGACATACATGGGGATGTGGAAGCTGGTTTCAGAGAAAACCAAACACGTACAGACAGCACTGTGTCTGCAATCAGTGGGTTGGTCTGTGAGTTCAGGATGGTTTGGTGTGACAGGAACAGATAACTGGAGTTGGAAGTTTATGACAATGGATTTGACAGTGTGTGAGGATATTCAGTATATCATCCTGCATTAGCGTGACTGCCCATTCCTCGTTAGGGCCAGAACGTTCTCATTAGTAAATTGGCTTGCATGATCCAAAAATGCTTTCCCTGTGGGCTGAAATGAAGTACTGCCCTGGGGAGAAAGAGCATGGGGGTTACCAAGTCCCAGCCCTCAGTGCTTAGTGCCCTTCAGCATTGTGCCAAGCACAGGCCGGTGAGATCTGAAGCACACCCCTGTCCCAGTGCCAGGCAGGGGTTTGGCCCTTCCACACAAAACAGCTTGGTGCTCTCTTTCAGTTCAACATCCCTGTGATCTGTCTTTCTTTTCTTTTCTGCAAAGATACAGAGACTCAGGCTTACGACTCAAATTGTAGGGGACTCTAAAGAACTCTTGATGCAAGGGGAACCTGTCTGTTCCCATCACAGATGGTATCACCTGGTCATGGGGCTTAAAAGGGACCTAAACATCTGTGTTTCCAGTGACACTGTGACTAGATCCTTTTGTTCTTGATTAAATTTTACCTGAAATTGTAATTGGAAAAGCATTAAACTTTTTCTTGACAAGGAGATGGAGGCAGTGTCTGGCTGTATCCTGCTGGTAGCAAGAGCTCGGTACGTTCCCTGTCCACTTCCCAGGGACCTCTTGGGTGACCTGGTTTGAATGTCCATGACTAGCAGGATGTAATAAGCACTACTGTCCTGTCAACATTTCACTGTTCTGACCCCACATAAATTGCTGTGCTGTGACAGTTGATGGAAAAATTGTGAGGCTTTAGGAACAGAGTCAGGGTTCCCAAGCACGCAGTGCCATCAGCCTGTTTCGCTGTGTGGAGCTTCCCTCTGGAAACCCAAAACCACCTGTGCTGGAGAGGCACTCAGTCATCTCTCAGGAAGTGATCAGTCACTTAAAAGATGGAGAACCCCTCTAATGAATTAATAGAGTCTTTCTCCTCTGGCATCAGCAGATTTTCCCTGTGAAGGCACTGGACCCATTGAGTTGGGTTAAATCTTCTGCTTTCAATGCTACAGTTAACCTGAAAGGTATAATTTCCTTGGGAATGTGTTTGAACATTTTTTTTCCTCCCAACATTTGTAAGGATTCTCAGTATTTCCTTCCTGTTATCTTAAATTTGTCTGTCTTTGAGGCAAACAAAACCCACTTTAATTTATAAAAACTTATTTTAAAATGAATGAAATGCTACCCTGCTACAGAACCAGCTATAGCTACACTCAGGAGTATGAGCAGAGAGCAAAAGCAGCACTCAGGGACACAGATTGCCTTTCTTGCTGTGCTCTAAGGGGTAAGCACTGCAGATGATCCAGATGCCCAATTCATGCAGAACAATTGTCAACCTTTGATAGAAGTGACAAATAATACAATCCCCTGATTTATTGCAGTGATATCTTCTCAGTCTGCTGCTTTGAGGTTGAATGAGAGACCACAATATGGAGTCTGGGTCCTCATGGCTGTATGACACTTCCCATAGGACATGAAATGATGAACAGGAGAGCAGCTTACTTGCTTTATTTATGGAATATTTAAGTTTTAAGGCCTGAAGTCTCAATCCTACAGTCTCCATATTCCACATGCTTTCGGGAATGTTGTTGAGAAAACACACATTTCTGGGAATCATAAGGCAATGAACACATAACCTGGCTCACACCTGAAATCTGACATATTGTATATACTTAGCCTGTTCATGTGCAGTTTATACAGTAAACACATCAGCAAATGATTACTGGTGTCTATTATACTTAAGGTTGCCAAATATTTTCAATTTAATCATCTCCTTTCCTGTTTTCACGTGATCAGTTTTCCTAAAAAAAAATTCTGTGGCTTTGAATTTCCCCTCTGTGGCTTTTGCCCCTAAATGATTTTCCTAAGTATTTTTTTTCCGTGCTCTTTCATCCACTTTTGAAGTGGTGATGGTTTAAAAAAAAGAAAACAGAAAAAAAAAAGGTTTCCACATAGATTAAACCTCCCAAACTGTGAGAGTCACAGCAAAGTTAATGTGGACAAAACCAGCACTGAAGACTAGTGTCCTCCAGTCAGGTTCTGATTAATTTTCCACCAATTTTGACTGTATTGTAGCAGGAACCTTTAATTTTGGGAAAGAAATTAAGGAGATTTGACTGGAAAGACAGATACTTCAACATAGGTTGTCCTCAGTCTGAAGCCTCCAGATATATTATGCTCATTAAGTGTCCCATTCCTCTGTCTGCATTTTTGTTTCTAAGAGGCAGAGCCTGTACCCTCTTTAGAATGAATAACTTGGAAAGAAAGAATTTACAAGCTCCACAAGTTTATTGGTTCCAGATTTCTTTCCTTTCCTTTTTTCCCCCTCCACACATAATTTGAGATGCCTTCTCCATAAAAGTTTAGATAAATATGTTGAAAACATTAATACATCATAAAGGTCAAAAGATTAAGCATTCGAGAGTCAGCCAACCTCAAGAATTATTGTAGTGAGCTTTACATGATCTATATCCATCTCAAAAGACATCGTATCAAGGACAGTTACAAACTTGTTCCAGCATTTCAATCTCTTTTCTGAGCTGCCTGTAAATTCATATCCTGTTTAATTCTTTGCTGAAACATAAACTAGAGAGAAAAGACATTACCACATTACCAAAAAATCACATGAAACCCTCTGATCTTGGTAGGCAAGATGTGCATAACATTGAATAAACAGTGCATTGTCACTGCAACACTGGCATTTTTCAGGTATGTTTTCAGCCATCCAGAGATTGAGTTTGGACAAAAAGTCTATTACTTTTCACAGTGGCATAAATAATTTCAGGACAATAAACAGACTGTTCCATATACAGCAAATTAAATTAATCATGGTTCAGGGGGGAAAAAAACCCAACCAAAACTTAACAAACCAATAATGATGCTACCTTATAACAGTGGCTGCTAGGTATGTATATCCAATTAACATTGTCTCTACAGATTAGTTCTGTTAATCTGAAACCCTGCACCAGTTATACAGACCAAGACAAGCTAGGAGGGACTTTGCCATTTCTTTCAACTTACAAGGATGGCTACTCTGCATTCTTCTCCTTTTAGGGACTTCAGGACAGCAACGTTGGGCCAGTTGTGAGGAATTAATTAATTTCCCCTATTGCACTGCAACTGCGGAGTCGGGCTGCAATGTTGCTGTTTTAAGCTGTAATTAAGCTCCATTTTCTCTATCTAATCCTTATTTTCTAAGAAAGTCATGGTCAGGACTAATAAATGCTCAGTGGGGCTGTGGGTAAACCCTAAATCTAAACTAAACTTTGTTTTGGGATGAATCTGAAATTAAAATTGCTCCATGTTTTCCTCACCCCTAAACATGTTTTTCCTCACCCAGGACTAAACCAGACTCCCAGTCTGCCTGAGAAAGGGAGACTCTCTGATGGAGACTCTCTCTGATGGAGAGCAGCAACAGCCGCAGGAGCCAGAAGCAGACCAAAAAATCAGGAAGGGTGAAGAGTATTTGTTTCCATGACAGACATCACCTGGCAGTTGTTGTGGGTAGCACTATGAGAGATAGGTTCCTTTCCCTCTAAAAAAATAGCCTGAACTTCTATTTTACAGCTAAGGGAAAAGCTATTTACTTTTTCCAAACACACCATGGAAGCTGATGTTACTGAACAAACTTGTCTCAGATCATTTATAGGCACACTGGCCTAGGAAACTTGCTTTAACCAACTCTGAGTATAAAAGATAGCTTTTTGTCTTCTGTAGTACCTTTTGCTAGAATGCCCTGTTTTGAACAAGGAGAAGCCAGTGCAGCTATTCAAGTTTTTGTATTTCTCCACTCCACAACTGCAGTGCTAACATATTATTTAACGGTAGCTTTTTGTTTTTTCTAATGTCATCATTTGGATCTCCCAAGAACCATCTAACACATTTTCCACATCTGTTAGGAAAACAACTGCAGACCAGGGAACATCACAGTATTTGGGTGTATTTTCCCAGATATTCACATTAATGTGAGTAAGGACTGAGAAAGGGCATCTATCTCCTCCTCAACTCTGCTTATACCTGAATGGAATTTCATTTCCTATTTGACTGTATGTTTTATTTCTTACTCACTTTTCCTCCTTCTCAACAATTACAAAAAGACAAAGAAAAGGTGGAATTGTTTATGCGAAGTAAAAGCAGTGTAGCCTCTGTAGGAAAAAGACACACCTTTATATATAGCAGACTTTGAAGAAAAGTTAATTTAATGAAATTATTTACAAAATAATAAGTGAAACATAATGGAGCTTGGACTATATTATTGTTAGAGAGGTCAACTATTTTTTTATCAACATCTTTATGCTACCTTAAAAGTGTTGAAACCCTTACATTCCATCTACAAAATCTACTGAAAGATGTAGTGAGGAGAACAAAAAAAAAAAAGAATAGGTGAATAAAGAAAATCTATCCCTTGGGGCAATTTCTAAGGAGGCAAGAACTTCTTTCCTGCCAAGAACCAGTGTCTTCAAGGATCATGCAGCACTCGGTGCCAAGTGATTTATGGCACCACACTCCAGCTGGCAATGGGTTTTGGACCACAGCTTTGGCAGTGGGAGCAGGGTGAGCTGACTGCTGTGTTTCTGACTGTAGCATGGTTCTGATCTGACAGCCCTGGTGTGATCCAGAAAGGCACCTTATTGCTTCTTGAGGAGCTTTCACAAGTAGATTAGGTGCCTGGTCACATGGGGTGAGATATTTAAAATTAAACATTTATATTCAAAAGACAATCTACTCTGTGCCCAGTATTGGTCGGGGAGTTCTTCACAGCTGGGTGAGAAATGCTGTGCTTTAGTCCTCACCCTTTGTTAGGCTGCAGCAGCCTGGTTTGCCCTGGATTGGGGGTTTGAATTTGTTTTCAGAGACAGTCTGATTGATAAGGGAGAAGTTTAAAGTAAGGTGGGCTGAGAGCTGTTGAAGGGTTGAGAGGTAGAGCATGACTTTCCTGGGGAGCCTTGTAAGTGGAGAGGAGCTGAGTGGGGGCCACATCCTCTACCCTGGATTGAGGCAGAGACAGGAATGCAGGAGTTTTGAGGCCAGGAGGAAGGCAGCGAGAAGAAACATCAAATAAAAACCTAGGGGGTAGGGCAGCCAGCCAGAAGAGAGAAGACACCTAGCCAAATACGTAAATAATCCTGGGAAGCCAGAGTAGAAGTCAGTAATTCCCCAGTGCCTGCAAGCCTGTGGTTAAGGAGCTGAGACTGGATCTTCTGAGGCAAAGGACTGCCTACAGCCATGCTCTGTAGAAGACATCCTCCAGCCACCCTGACCACCTTGTACAGGGACCTGGATAAAGAATAATTTTTTCCTGAAATCACATTTCTGTGCGATTTTTATCCCCAGTGCAATGGCACAGTAAATAATTCCAGTTTGCCTTATTATACAGCCCATCTGACAAGCACAGCCAAACATATTTGAAGAAGCAGAGCCAAGAGAGTGCATTTAGTCTCCATACTGTGTCCCAGACTCAGCTAACTTGCTGTCTTTAGTTTAACGTGGTGTTAAATACAGAACCTACTCAGATAAGAACCTGGCACATTAACATCTGAGGAGCTTAGATAGCATAGTTCTCAAAAAAAGCTTTCCATAGATACACTGAAGTTTTTGGTGGGAATGCTAGCACAACACAAAGTAATAATTTTGGAAATGGGGGTGAGGCTTATAAATTCTTTTCTTAAAGTAATCTGGATAAATGCCAATATTTCATATATACCTCTAATAAATGGGTGAACCCAAACCAAATTATTCTCGGAAAGTTTGCAAACTCCACAGCTTGTAGCTTCAAAGAATCAGTGGCTGTGGTCTTCATACCTTAGCCAGATGTGTACTGAAAGACAACCAAATGTTTACTTTTGAGATATATTTCCACATATGCTAAGTTTCTTATCTCTTTCTGTAATGACATTTTGTCACAAAACCTAAAGAATGTCCGCCTGAGAAAAAATGCTAAACAGCTGAAATGGCAATGAACAGATTTATCTGCTGCAGGAAGGTGATGTATGTCTGAATATCTGTCCCAAAAAAGAAGTGGAGGAAAAAACAATAAAATGGCAAGCCAATGCTCTGTAATTGTCAGGAATCCACTTTGTCACTGACTGTGACAGAGTTTGCAAAACCTATTAAGACATCAGATGTATAAAGAACTAAGTAAAACTCATTATATGTGTATTTCATGGAACAAAGATCTTATTGCCATAATGCCCTTAAAAATTGTAATACTCTGAAAAGAAGAAAAGTTGTAGATGCATTAACTTACACCCTTAAGTTATGAAATAAATTCAGGGACTTAGGCAGACTACAAAAAAATCTGCGAAACAACAGAAATAAATATAATGGAAAAACAAAAAGCAAGCTGAAATTTTCTGCAATAATCCACTGTTTCATGTGGGACACACTCTCTGAAGTTAATGGGAATTAACGTGGATAAACAGAAGGATGTGGCCCAAATTTGATCCACAGGGGGACCTACAAGAAAAGGCCATTTGTAAAGGAATTAGGCTTGAGACACACCCATGTAAAACACTGCATAGTATGTTTTAAAATTGATGTTTACTAAACAGTAACATATCGCAGCATAAAAGTAATGATCTGGTCCTGTGAGATATCACAAAAGAGATGCGGCCCTTCACTCACTTTCCAGCTGAGTCAGAGAGCTCAGTATTTGGGACAAGCTCTCAGGCACACACCCTGCTGCAGGGCAGGTAGCACAGCACTGCCCCACTGACCTGAGGCCCTCATCAAATTGGTTCTCAGGAGACACACAACCATTCCCCATGCAGGAGAGAGCTGTGGCAACCTGCCCCTTCTCATTGCAGACGAAGAACAACAATTCCCTCTTCTCGGTGGTCAGTCATATCTCAACCAATATCCCTTGGGGTATTCATAGATACTTTTCAATAAAGAAGTATTCTATCAAATGTTGCCCTCTTAACTCCCAGCCCTTTATCCCATAGAACAGGATAAAAAATTGCTTGCAATTTTTGTAGAGAGAAAAAAGAATATTTTGCGCTGTCTTGAGATGCAAAGATTTCTGCATTGTCTAGATCAAAATCCCATAAAATTTCCTTTGAGGGGACTGCAAGAAAGCAGATCTTTGAGTGGAATAGATCAGGAAGTTGTATGGAATAAAAGATGGTGATAACATGGCCTACAGCTTTGCTGCACCAGCTGTAATAACTTATTAGTGACATTTGAAAACATATTTTCTTCTCCACTGCAGACTAGAAGATTACAATGTTTAATCAAAACTGGAGACACAGTACTATTTCTTAAGTAAAGCAAATAAGAACAGCTGAGGAAATAAAACATCCAGGTTTAGAGAAAAGTGTGAACTCAATATTCTTTAAAATATGTCAAATTGATCTGTCAGTTTCTCAGATAGAAGCCCTCAAGCCATCAGAATCCATATAAAATTTAGGATTTAGGAACTGAAGCTAGGAGAGATGCAATTCTTGGGCCTTGTGAGGGTTTGATTCTCAGGTTGTGAGCACCATGGCTTCAGGTATAATGAAATGTGTATATTACACCAGTAGATGAAGTTTGGAGCAGAGTGAAAAAAAAGGTGTAAAAGAAAACAGACATCAAAGGAAACTTCAGTTCCATGTGGTAGAAACTATTTGGACACACAGAAACTGTATAGCCACATCTGTGAATACAAAAACAACAGTGAAAAAGACAAGTTTTCCTTTTTTTTTTACAACCTCCTGACAAGAAGATACAGTTTGCATGGGAAACCGCAGTTGTTCTGGGTTTGTTATGTTCAGGTGAGACTGATGGTTGCTATCCCGGCTCCTCATTCTGGGTTGTTGCCAAAACCAGGTGTTCTGTGGGGTGCAGCAGGAGTGGGGCTGTCCCATGGGTGGGGTGAGATGCTGTGTGGAGCCCAGGGCTGGCCATGACCCCTGATGGGTGCTGTCCCATGGGTGCCAAGAGCCCTTGACACTTTTGGGAGCCAGTGAACCCAGGAGAAGAGGTCCCCATGGTGCTGGGCCCAGCCTTGGCCAGAGACAGTGCAGAGATGTGGCTGAGATTGGCCATGGCTGAGCCAAAAGGGAATCCTGTGCCCTGGGTGGAGCTGGTGGGCATGGAGGTCACTGGGAAGACTATCGAGGACAGCTGGGGTTGAAGGTACCCTCAGGGAGCTGGCACAGAAGTCACAAGTCAAACCAGAAGCATTACTCTGCTCAGGAATTTGAGGCATCCTGCTAAACACAGTTTCATGGGAGGTTACTTGAGCAGAAATGTGCCCTGCTGTTGTCTTCTCCTCTCAAGCACTTGCTAGTGCAGCCCAGGAGATTATTTCTCATTATTTATTATTTCCCATGATTAGGAAAGCAGGATCTCTTACATCATCTCAAAGTAACAAATACACCACGGCATTGCTGAAATAATGCAGCCAAACATTTCCTCACCAGCACAGCAATGCAGGCAAGCTCTAGTTTTTTCCTGTTGCTCTGGTTCCCTGTCAGAGGACAGTCCACTGCAGCTGTGCAACCCAACACCCAATTCTGTGTGCAGATTCCCACTTTCCACTTTTGAAAACTCAGTCCAGATTTCCTTTCACTCTGGGGCTTCATGAGCTGAGGATGTGTTTTCAAATACCAAACACACTGACTGCATTTTGGAAGGGTCTCACTGTAAACACTCAATGAGCTTTTCCTGCAAACTTCATTGTTACAAAATTACAAATGACATGGAAATGAAAACAGGTCAAACCAAATTACAAACATGCATTTTCTGTTAAGAATCCATTTCTCAATGTATGAACTCATTTTTTTTGGAAGTATGCCAAAGCATTGTTTTGAATTTATGTCTATCTCTACCAACATGGGATTACAAATACGAAAAAGATGCCGGAGCTCAATGTAGGCAGAAGAATGTGGAAATAAGGATAAACTTTTGCTTAAGTCTGCTGTACAATATTTTGCATCTGTGTCTATTGCTGGTTGTATGGGATACTCTGGACATTTTAAATTCAAATCCCTATGGGGTGTGATAAAATGGTTGGTATTATAAAGTCCCAACAATCCAAGTAGTACACATCCAACAGGTAAGAAAGATATCCTTTAATGGCACATTCATTAACAAGGAGCCTCATTAGAGGCTGGTAATGTCCTGCTCCTTGTAGGCACACATTCATCATCTGATCCAGTGCTGTGTCATATGACCGTGAAGACCATGGCCTGACTACTTCTCTTCCTTCCTAGACTAAAAGTTTCTGCTGCTCCATCTTCCAAACTTGACACTTAATATTTCTTATGGACCAGAAGTCCCTCATTGGCTCTGGACTATTTGTGAGTTCTAACTCCTTGTAATATATATACAGTCATTTATTAGAAATGTTCCTAACTCCTTAAAAATATTTCACCTAAATATTGTATGTTGCCAGTAAAAGGACTAATATACTAAAAACGTCTGTTTTCAGAAGCTGGAAACTACAAAAATACCTGCTGATGCATTTTTCCTGGGGATGCTTTAAGCAGCTCAAGAGCAAATTTAATTAGGGTGTTGTAAATTGGAATGACTCTACTGATACAATTGAGTTCTTGTTTCAGTGTAATTGGTATAAAAACTTTTTTCTGCCTTCCAGATAATTTTTTTGAAAGTGGAACTACCATGACTACAAAAACTACCAGCAGAAGTAGAGGAGCAGGTGGAGTAATCAGACAGTTTAGACTATACATTATAAACTCCTGTGGAAGGAGAGGTCAGACTACCAGAGACTTCTTGTGTGATGACATTATTTGCAGAAGGCTGCTGTTGACACCATAACATTAAGCATGGCTGAAGTAATCTTCCAAGTCTAATGCAAAAAGTTTCATTTCCCTTGAGATCTGCTTCTATAAGGGTGACACTGCAGGATGCCTTGGGGACAATATCACTATCACAGTATCAGTCTCACTAGCACCTTTCTCAGATAAAAAATGCCTGCCCCTGTTGTTCAGAAAACTGATATGAGTAATCAGTAAATCACCAAACAGTAAACTCATTTAAGCAAAGCAACTGGTGCTGTGGTTTCAGATGTAGAAGAGTTGTAAAGCACATACCTGCCACTTCCTACAACTATAAAAGGGCTCAGTGCTGGACAGAAGTCTCTCAGAGGGTAATGGAGAGATGGATTTGAGCCATGCTGCAGCATGAAGGGATGGAGTGGCAGAGGCTGTGGTGGCGGGGCCATCGTGACACAGAGCTGTGTCCACTTCCAGGTGCATTCCAAGGAGCTGTGCTGTCACCTGCCTCTGGGCTATTCCTGAAGTTTCCCTGCAGCTCAGGTCTTAAATGGTGTGTGGGATCCATCCTGCAGTCCTCAGCCCCAAGCAAGTCTGGGTGCAGGACTCACAGGATCTCAGCACTTGGTTCTCCAAGAGAGGACATTTTAAGGAGGGAGGTGTTCTCTTGTGTTTATCAAAATACTAGTCTGCAGCATTTATTACACAGCTGCATGCACTATATCAAGCAAAATCATATAATAACTACTTTAAGTAACACACAACAAGTAACAATTTGGTATTTCCTAGAGGCTTTCTTGTCAAAACCTCTAGCTGATTTGTACTTTATATTCTCTGTTCGCAAAATAAAGCCACAGTGTTGGCCTGAGCCATTTCTTGTGAAGATAAAACAGCTAGCATTTATATTATATTTTTAAATGTTACATGCTGTTTTGGTAAATAAGTCATGATCTCTGTTAGTGAGGGCATGACAAAAACTATCCAAGCCTCTGCTGAACAAGAGTACTGCACTGCACACCTGCTCAGCAAGCACCAAACATATTTTATGTACTTCACGAAAGGATAATATTTTTCTTTTAGAAATATTTTTTCCTTTGGCCACAGTGATTTTTGCTTTATTATCCTGCTGGTATTTTGATATTCATAAACAAGTCTCAAAACAGTTTTAAAACCTGATTTAAAGGAGTAGTTCAGCAGTAGAAAACAACATAGCCTCTGTCTACATATATCTTCTGCAGCATTCAGCCTCTTCCCTGAGGTGTTGGACTTCAGACACATTTTATTAACATTCTGGAGTTGTACCCTCCTGACTAACCAGCCATTAGCTGGCTCACTGATCCTTAACTGCAGATCACTTTCTCTCTTATATAGGCTGCATTTCCCTTAGGTTCCAAAATAATTAGTCTCCCGGCTATGGATGTGATTTCTGTTTAAAGGAAAGCAGAAGAAGCACCTCAGCCACTGCTGGCAAGCATCTTTATTCATGCTAAGCTCCTTCTCTGGTTGATATTCACAGAGCACAAGATTCTAATTCTACTTAATAATTAGACTAATACCAGACATACTTACATTTGCCTTCCAGAGCAATTTTCGACACAGTAAGCAGGGAGTTGCATACACAGAGCTCCCATAGCAACATGTTATTGTTAACCAAAGTTTTGTGCACGGCTCCATGTGCTAAAAATTCACCAAGGACCAATTCAGCTGTCAGATACACAGGGGCAACTCCCATGGGATGTCAGTGGAAGGCTCAGATGGCAGAACAACCTTATAAAAATATAATATTGTGTTATGATAATAATCACCCCAAACTCTGCTAGGTCAATACTGTGAGCTGACCTGTTTTGGATCACTAAGATAAACCCCTATGCTCTCTCTTTTGCCGGAGCTGAATATAAGGGAATTGTCATCATAAAAGATTTGAATACTGTTTGTTAAAATATGCTCTAGGTGCAATACCTGTATACTAAGGAAGTATTGGTGCATCCTGATGAATTGTGCCTGCAAGCATCACTTTGGATAGCTGAAATGGAAAAAACCTGCTCTTTATCTCAGACTACTAAAAAAATACTGCAAGTGATGTCAGAAGGAGACAAGCTCAATGAAAATATTCACCACATAAAATAATAAAAATATTTTCTTGCATAGCATATACTGACCTCTTCATTTAGGAAAGGGACAAAAAAGGAATAAAATTGCTGTGGCTGAGGAATCACTTTTGCATAGAGTCACAAAAATGCAGTGGACTTTCCCTAAGCATTTAAGAGTCACGATTTGATTTGTTTTGCCTTTTAATCATATTATGCCTTTTGATTTGGCCTCCTATTTATTGAATATGTCAAAAGCAATCAGAGTTGTAATAGACTAAAGAAATTTTACAAAAAGACTAGATATCTAGTAAGCAACTTTTGCTTCTCATACTTCCTGCATTGCATAACTTTAGTGACTCCAGGAACATGTTTTAGCTCAGGTTACTGGACATCATGAATCAATGAGAACAAACACAGCAAATGGTAGATCCCCACAGAAAGTACTGAGTGAATTCAGCTCCCCTGCACCCATACACAGAGGTATGAGAGCTACTCCCCTCCTCATGTTTCCATCTTCCTAAGGTAGGCAGGACTAGGCTCCCTCTGTCCCCCTGCCAAGGCTCCTCTCAGTGAGAGGCTCTGTGCTGCCTAAGTCCAATTACATCTGCCATTTTTAGGTGCCTTCTTGGATCACAGTCAATCATAGCTGTAAATGCTGAGGTTCAGACATCTTACCTTACCTGCAAATACAGCAATGTAATGCATAATAACATCCTGACTTTTGCAAAAGTAATCCAAAAATAACATTTTCTTTTAGAGACAGGCTCAATCCTCTGACATATCTACTTCACAAAAGGATGCCTGGTTTTTCAGTCAAGCACATATGAAGCCAGGGAGGGAATCTTCTTAATTCCCTGGGAAGGGAGTACTTGGGCAATCTGCATATTTACTTTCTTTCCCCCCTTATTTTATTGGATTCCATCTTCCTTGATAAGTCATACTAAAATGTACATTTCAGGCATTTACTTTGATCTGTTTTCTTGGTAATTAAATTGGCAGTCTTTAAACTGACAATTTAAAATAATCCTAATTAAGACAACTTCCCCAAACTTCAAATACTGGTTTTGAATTCTAGTGTGAAGAGAATGAATAATGATTCTCTAACACTGTCTACTTCTCCCACACAAGGAAATTGATTTTCTCACCTGTCATGTTAACTAAGGGCACAATCCTGCAAATTCTTCCTTCTGCAAGTGGGTCTTAGTCAGAGAGCAATTCACTGGAACTAACGACAAGATTTTCTCACGTGAATAAGGATGGCCTGCATAAGATCATTTGGATAAATGTGCAAATGTGCAAGTGCACTGCCTAAGCCTGTGCAATGATCATTTCATACATGCTGATGCTTAAGAAGCTCTCCCTTGTGAAACAGTAACTGCAGTTCACATAGGAAGGGGAAATAAAGATTTTTATAGGTTGAAATAAAAATAATTCTCATGGACACATAGATATACACAGTGAATTGCTTTCAATCTCTATTTGAGTAATTTATGATCGGATGATCTGACTGTAAAATATAGATAAAATCCTGCAATATTTTATTGTAGCTAACTACAGACATCATTGTGTACTTTGCTGTTATGACACTTACAGAATACTTAGACAAGAGCTTATGAGCAACTGTGACAGTCAGGAGAATATGAAAAATACATAATTTGAATGCCCAACTACTAACAGTCTACAGAGGCTGTGAAACAATTTTACATTACTATGTTTACCTCAGCCTTTTATATTTACATATTGGAATGTATATTGGAGGGTTTAATTGTGAGGCTGTCAAAAGTAAAAGCACTCTTAGAAAACCAAACCATGCCATATTACAGGAGGAAAAAAAAAGATTCAAAAGTCTTTTGTTCAAATGGAAATACAGAAAACAACATGTTGTTTAAGCAGGATTTTATTTTCTTCTACTCAAGTGATGAAGAGGCTTTTGTAAAGAAAGGCTTTCATCTTACATGTGCAGTACTCCATCACAACATAATTACCCTAATTTGTATTCCACTGTAGAAATAGGCTTTTTCAGCTTAAACAAATTAAGCAACAATCACTAAGTGTACATGACCGGCATTCTTTCAAGTAACCTGTTATCAGCTCTGGCTACAGCTTTATCTTGATAAAATGGAAATTTTTTTGATTTTCCTACTTTCCCAGCTCCCCCACCCCAGGATTATGCCAGACAGATTGCCCAGAGAGGCACCATGATTCACTGGCTGGAGAAAGGGATGGTGCATCCAGAGATTATTCCCTACAGCCTCACTAAATCATTATGTGATCTGGGTCAAATCCTGACTGCCTTTGGGCCCCTATTTAGGGGAGAGCCCAAGTACACACTTAATTCTGCACAAGCGAATAACCCAGCCACACTCAGGAGGTCCTTTAAGCAGCTGCATGTGCTCCCTGCTGAATAGAGGCTGCTCTGCTGCTCTTTTCCTCTGGCTTTGGTTGATATTATGTGTCCTGAAGGATGACAGGACAAGCTCCATCTGTATTTATATTGCTTGTCCCTTAGCTGTGTAACTATGGATATCCCTGCTGTTTGTACACATTCTTCTAAATATTAATCTCACTCTGACCTGGTGGATCACTTCAGTGAGGCTCTGCCTTCATCACCTTCTCCTCCTCAGTTCCTCCAGGGACGACCAGGGTTTCTTCCCCACTGCTGGATTTGGATGAGATAAAGTCTGACTGGTGCTCTCTTTACAAGGTACAGCTGTGGAAATGGCATCTGGCTTCATTTGGGCTTGTTAAGATACTTTTATTAAAAAAGCCCCAACAAACAACACCAAAAAAGAGGAGAAATAAGGCCATTCCAGAGATGCGGTAGGAGGATAGAGGTACCTGTCTGCTCACGAGGCAGTAGTTACCAGAACTTGGACATTTCCCCAGGGAATAAAATGCTCTTCCTTCAGCCCTAAAGGAGGCTGATCCACCACACAGAGACCTTTTCAAAGTAGGTAGCTCTCAGCAGGAATGAGATGAATGGGAAGAGAATATACCTAGCTCCAAAGAGTGGGAACTATCACTGCTTCTCCTGAAGTGCTGGAGAAACAGCACATTCATTGTGATCTTCTCTGACACAGCTGAGATCAGCTGTCAGAAATATGAGAATTAGTGGTGGCAGCTGGGGAATGCTACCTTCCCAGAGTTTTCCATCTCTCTCTCTCTTTCCCAGCCATCCCTTGCAAACTTCCCTTTCTCCTACAATCCCTACAGACTGTTAGAGAGGAGCAATCTCAAGGCCGCTTCACCAGGGAAGGTGAGCTGAGGATGATCAGAGCACAGGCATGGCAGTGCCCTCACTGTCGGGTGAGCAGAGCAACAGTTTTGAAGGCAACAGGTCTCATCAACAGTGCAGCAAGCTGAAATGGGGCTCCTGAGCATGGGCAGAGGGTGTGGATTCATGAGGCTTCACGGGAGGAGGCATGGAAAATGGGGTGAGTTTTCAGGGATCATGTCAGCCAGGGGCTGAGGGTGGACACAGCCCAGGTGAGGCAGTCTCACAGCAGCCAAGTGGGGTGGTGACAGCAATAGGTCCCACTGACAGTACAGCCATCATCAGGCAGAGACAAGGTCCAAGGTCAAGCCAGAAAATCTGAACAATAATTCAGGAACAGGCAGCTCATAGCAGGCCTAATGACCCAGACCTGAGCTGAAATGGGGTGATTGATCTGATGACATGGGTGCAGTGAGGCTGACCAGGACAATTAGGGCCCCATCACAGCCTTGCTCAGTCACCAATCTGGATCATGGATTGAATGGAGCAGAGCCCTGTTTTTCATAGAAAAGGCAGAGAGAGAGAGAGAGAGCAAGTAGTGGTTGTAGTGCTCCTCCCTCTGTGTTTAACATCCTATTTGTGCTCAGGAGTTCCTGAAATTAATACCTCAAAATCTAGTCATTCTTAACACCACCACCCTTTGAACTACCAAAATCCAGCACTTCCTAGCACCTTATGGTGAATGCATTGCTCTCCCTTGTCATCACTGGATTCAAGGAGGAATATGAAACTGTGGGCATTGGGAAATTCATACCAGAGAAAAGTTGTAAAGACTTAGGGGGCTTAAATAGACTTCACAGGCAAAGTAAGGATCTGCCAGTATCCTCATGCTTGATATCAGGATTATCACCCGTGTATCGTATGTTGTGCTCTATACAGAAGATACTACTCATTCCAAGGAAAATGAAATTATGGGAAAATCCCACACAACAGAGCCCCCTTTGTGTCAGAGAGCTGTGATGAAATGAATATGCTGTTTGACCTTGAGATTCAACCTTCTTGAACTCCTTTTTACAAGTTTGAAATTTCCAGTGTGTCCATCAGAAATTGGAGGAGAGGGGTAAGAACATATGTCTTTGCTGCAATTGCAAGACAAGTTGTAAGCCACTGGAGATGGTTTCCATTGCCAGTTCTGGCTGCCACTATGAGGAACAGAGCCGAGCAAATACTTTCTCTCATGCCTGTTCCCCTTTCCTCCCTTGGTGTTTCATTTCCATCTCTGTAGTCAGGGGTATGGTTGCACTATGTACCCAAGAAGAAAGCTCCTTTTCCTTTTGATCAAACCAACCTGCCTCTCTTGCTCTAAGCTTTCATGCCATGGCTGGAATCCAAATAAATGATGTAGCCCTGTTGAATTTATTGCCTCTTTTAAGGAATTCCATCATCTCCTTTAGCCTGTCCGTGCCCAGGAGTAGCAAATTCTAAAAGCAATCTTAAATTTAAATGTACCATTCTGTTTACTGAGCAGTGAACCTTCAGGCAATAAATGCTACAGCAGGAATTCACCAGGACTCTGTCAGGGCTTGACAGCCCCGACAGCCATTGCACAAATCTTTGTTAGTACTGACAACATGTGGGTTTTTTTCAACCAAATGAATTACAAATTTGTTTTTAATCTTTGGGGTTACTCCTAATGCCTTAGAAAGGATCCAAAGCTGTTTAAAACTGTATTCACATTACAAGCAGGCAGTAAATGTCAGACTACTAGGCAAGCCCATTGTCACTCACTGTGAACAGAGAAGCACAGAGAACCACAGACAAGCAACTCAGCAAAACTTTTGTCCGTGAACTACAGTTCTTTAATGCATTTCACACAACAAGTGCTCTGGACCTCTCTGGTTTTAAAAGTCACTTCCCTGGTTCCCAGACAGATGACCTGCCCATCATGCAGAACCTCTGGAGGCATCATGCAGGTGCTAAACAGCAATCCTAACAATCATATGATTGTGTTAACTTTTCTTTGGTCCTACAAGTGTGACAGCTCCAGCAGTTGTTCAGCAAGGTTCCAAGCAAAAGCTAATTTCTATACACTGGGGTGAATAACTCTGAGCTCATATTTGCTCAGATTTGTAGAGCCATCAGGGTTATCTTGGCTCTGTAAAACCCTTGTGCCAAGGTTCCTGAAGAGAATATAAGACCTTTACACTGGCACAGTCTGAGTTCTCCCCAGACTATGAATATCTTTCAGTATTTCATTAAGGTGGCATTTACTTCCAGGCTACACTGGAATACATTTTTTGGTTCTTTTTGGCTTCTCTCTGTGAATTTCAGATTTTCACCCTTTTCCTCCTTAAAGAACTCGCTGGGTCTCTGCCGCTTTGATGCAGTCTTGCAGAGCCCTTCAGTCCACTAAATCAAAGCAAAACCACAATTCCCACAGAGACATCACTTCTCTGTGTCAAAGCAGTTGAGATTCCTGTGCTAATCTCGTAAGAAATTTCATTAAGTGGTATCACTTCATCACATCCAAGTGCCATGCCTTCCCAAAATGTACCATTTGGGGTTGCACATCAAGAGCTGCTTGGAATTTTCTGATAGGTGCTCTGCTTCCCAGCCTTTGCTTGCCCTCCCTGCTGCAGGCTCTGTGCAGATTCCAGCTAGGCCTGAAGCAGGTGGAGCTTAACTCCTGTTTTTTACATCATGCTTCTGTCAATGGGCTTCTAAAATCCTGAGGATGTGAAAAAGTTAAAAGTTGTGTTCAATCTAAATCATCAGAGTGGAGGAAGGCAGACATGGTCCCCAAGACAAAAGGACTCTCACTCTGCTAATGTGTGAGCTCCTTTCTGCATCTCTCCCATCCAGCCCTGTGCTGCAGTGAGAAATTTTGACAGGGTGTTGGGGCACTGAATGTATCAACAACCTTTAATGTTCCTGACCAGCCTCACCTGGGACCCTCACCCACATCCTCTGCCCACATCCATTTCAGCTCAGGCCTGAGCCTTCAGCCTTGCTTCAAGCTATATTGTTGGGGGTGTATTTGTCTCCAGTCTCTGCTCCTGCCTCCTGGCTGAACTTTGCTTTACTGTCACTGTTTTGCATTCAGCCCTGCCTCTTGCTGCTCCAGCTGACAGGAGTTCCAGGATAGACCACCCAAGTCATCACCCTGACTCCAGCAGTCTGGGACTGTTCATGGACCTCAATACCAGCTCCCAGGTCTGCCCACCCTGTTCAGATCCCACAGGACTGTGCCCTGTAGGTGAGGGCTGCCTGAGTCACCCCTGCCTGGGCTTTGAGGCTCCTCTGGGGTGCCTGGGGCCAGTTCATGCTGCTCCCAAAGAGGTGCAGGGACTGAATGACTGGTGTGGGTGGAAAGAGTGTGGGGCTGTGTGACCAGCAGCTGGAAACTGGGATGCTGAAGCAGTCAATGGGGTTGAGCAAGTGTTGGACAATCCAAATTTCCCTGAACTCTCCTCTTAAACTATGTGGTTGCAGAGGGTAAGGTTGTCCCTTGTGGGCCAAGGTGATCACAGAATAAGGCAACCTGGCTTGAGTTTTCATCATCCTCTATCTGGCTTGGGGATGCCACTGTAGGGGGACAGAACATAAGTAAATAAAGGTAGTATAGAAAGTAATCTTACCCCCTAAAGAGTTGCAGCTGAGCCAATTATTAAGGATTAGGAGCAGGCCTGATGTTAACAGGCCACACCTGTAGCCAATAAGAAGAGTGTTATGAAAGAGTGGATTGGTTGGCTAAGGGGAACTGGCATTAGCTGGCTGCTGCGAGGACAAGGGAGAGTCAGTGCCTAGAGGAGCTGCCTACAAGAACCATCAAGGAGGTACGAAACTCTAGCGATATGGAACCCTTGCAGTGTAATGACAATAGAACTTTTGCAATATAATTACACCTTCCACCCCTGAAGCCAGGTAGAGGATGAGGTCAAGCCCCTCTAAGAATGGACTAGTGGTGCTTCAGTTGTCTCTGAGGAGCTTCAATCTAAATCATCAGAGTGGAGGAAGGCAGACATGGTCCCCAAGACAAAAGGACTCTCACTCTGCTAATGTGTGAGCTCCTTTCTGCATCTCTCCCATCCAGCCCTGTGCTGCAGTGAGAAATTTTGACAGGGTGTTGGGGCACTGAATGTATCAACAACCTTTAATGTTCCTGACCAGCCTCACCTGGGACCCTCACCCACATCCTCTGCCCACATCCATTTCAGCTCAGGCCTGAGCCTTCAGCCTTGCTTCAAGCTACATTGTTGGGGGTGTATTTGTCTCCAGTCTCTGCTCCTGCCTCCTAGCTGAACTTTGCTTTACTGTCACTGTTTTGTGTTCAGCCCTGCCTCTTGCTGCTCCAGCTGACAGGAGTTCCAGGATAGACCACCCAAGTCATCACCCTGACTCCAGCAGTCTGGGACTGTTCATGGACCTCAATACCAGCTCCCAGGTCTGCCCACCCTGTTCAGATCCCACAGGACTGTGCCCTGTAGGTGAGGGCTGCCTGAGTCACCCCTGCCTGGGCTTTGAGGCTCCTCTGGGGTGCCTGGGGCCAGTTCATGCTGCCCCCAAAGAGATGCAGGGACTGAATGACTGGGGTGGGTGGAAAGAGTGTGGGGGTGTGTGACCAGCAGCTGGAAACTGGGATGCTGAAGCAGTCAGTGGGGTTGAGCAAGTGTTGGACAATCCAAATTTCCCTGAACTCTCCTCTTAAACTATGTGGTTGCAGAGGGTAAGGTTGTCCCTTGTGGGCCAAGGTGATCACAGAATAAGGCAACCTGGCTTGAGTTTTCATCATCCTCTATCTGGCTTGGGGATGCCACTGTAGGGGGACAGAACATAAGTAAATAAAGGTAGTATAGAAAGTAATCTTACCCCCTAAAGAGTTGCAGCTGAGCCAATTATTAAGGATTAGGAGCAGGCCTGATGTTAACAGGCCACACCTGTAGCCAATAAGAAGAGTGTTATGAAAGAGTGGATTGGTTGGCTAAGGGGAACTGGCATTAGCTGGCTGCTGCGAGGACAAGGGAGAGTCAGTGCCTAGAGGAGCTGCCTACAAGAACCATCAAGGAGATACGAAACTCTAGCGATATGGAACCCTTGCAGTGTAATGACAATAGAACTTTTGCAATATAATTACACCTTCCACCCCTGAAGCCAGGTAGAGGATGAGGTCAAGCCCCTCTAAGAATGGACTAGTGGTGCTTCAGTTGTCTCTGAGGAGCTTCTGAGGCCAGGGAGGTTCAGGACTTTCCTGAGGAGACCTGAAGGCTGGGGAATTTGAATGATGATGCCTAGGTGGTTCATGTTCCTGGAGAAAGAGAGACCACAGGCATGCAAAGCTTCAAGCTACCCCTGAGGCCAGGAGGCTAATTTAAGGATCAAGTCAGCTCTGAGGTGTGTGTTTATGTGGTAGGGTCAACCCTGAGGAGCCTTGGAGGGGAAGGGTGTTTCTGCCACCTCCAAAGAGCCACACTGTAGTCCAAAGCCTGAGCAGCTGGGCATAGGGTTGAAATTAGGATGCCCCAGATGGGCAGGGAACTCTTAGCCTGCACCCTCTCCTCACCTTCCCTGTCTGTGGCTGGGATTTGGGGTTTCTCTGGGGTGCCTGAAAACCCCTCCAGCTCTTGACTCTCTCAGGTGAATCTGGCATGAGGGATCTTTCCTCACAGTCAAGGTTTTTCTGTAGGTACATAGCAGAGAGATGTAGGGAGATATTGACTAGTCTGATTCTAAGGCTGAATTTCTGTCTCTTGCAGAGTGTTGAGCAGAATGCTGATAGAAGAAAAGGCTGTTTACAGAATATATAACAGATACTTCAAAGAGTTTTTCTAGCTTTGAGTTCTTCAGGCACAGGCTTTTGTGCATAAGGCATTTCATGTTCAGTAAACCTGATACAATATATTCCCCATTAGATGAAGGATTGCAATTGCTCCAGTTTTCTCCCTGGGTTACAGCTTAAAATTTAGGTGATGATACAACAACTTATGATTTCTGTCTGAATCTGGGGTTATGTTAGAAAGATGAAGGTAACTCTCTGCTCTAATGAAAGGATCAAAGAAATTCTCAGTACTCAAAGCTGTAGTTCTCTAGGACCCCCTCAAAATAATGAGAGAATAAATTGCAGAGTGTTTCAATGTCTTATAAACCTGCTTAACTTTCTGCATGTTAGCAGCTTCACTAACTGCGACAGGAGTTTGTTGAGTTATGACATTACAAATGTGCTTACAGGCATGCAGAACTAAGGTCTTTGTTTTTATTCAAACTCATCTAATTATTCTAGATATTTTAGTTTCACAATTTAATTTTTGAGTATCTACAATTTCTTTGGCAATGATAATGTGTAAGTTCTCTTTTTTTTGAATGTTCAATAGTAATTGTGTATGATCTTGATCCATTATATATCTTCCTTTTCTTACAGAAACAATTTTATATTTTGTGTGCACTACCCACTACAGAACAGAATAAGCAAAAAGAATGCTAGTAGAAATATGTCAGAATCAAATCATACTGAAAGCAGAAAACGTCATGTGCAGAGAGATTAACATTTTTTTTTCTTTTTTGTCCCAGTCCCTTGGACTCACGAGGAACCTTAGCTTCACTTGGAAACAGGCTTGCATTAGGCCATTTCTCATCAAGTTCTTTGTGCACCCAGCTGGCGGTGTCTGTGTGTAATCCCAGACAGTTTCCCTTTGCAGCTGTGGGGGGCCTCCTTTGATGCGCCTCTGTAGGTGGCTGCCATCCCTCAGCCGGGCTGGCAAACAGAATCTCCTCTGTAGAGGGAAAGAAAACACGCCGGGGATGCCATGTGATTGCCTGCTTTATGAGGGCAGGAGGAACTGACGTCAGGCGCCTCAGGATGCTGTTCTAGTGCAGTAGCACCAGGTAGTGGTGTGTATCTCCCTGCATCTGGTATACCGAAGGCAGTGCCTCTGGTGAATGTGGTCAGTCCACCTCCCTTCTGCTCTTGGCCTCTTCTACTTTCAAAGCTCTCCACATCTACTGAAAAATAAATCTGCGGGGTCTGCTTGTGACTATCAACTGAAAATACAGTGACCTGCTCTAGACATGTTGAGAAGAGTTTTCTTGCCTTAATCCCACTTGTGTGGTTGTTCTTAACACAGCAGAGCAAATGTGTAAGTGTGCAGCAGAGGGGAACCAACACTGATTTCGTTTTTGCTACTTGCTTGGGAGGAAAGGGAGAGAGGTCATTTCACAAATCTTTGGTATGCAGCAGAGTTCACAGAATGGTTAAGGTTAGAAGGGACCACTGGATGTCTTCTAGTCCAAACTCCTTGCTGAGGCAGGGACCCCTACAGGGTGTTCCTCAGGATTGATTCCAGATGGCTTTTGAATAATTAGTGGGAAGGAGACTGCAACTTCTCTGGGGATGCTCTTCCACACTTCAGTCACCCTTATAGTAAAGAAGACCTTCCTCATGTTCAGGTGGAACTTCTTGTGTTTCAGCTTCTCCTTTTTCTTCTCATCTTATTGACCAGTACCACTGAGAAGACCCAAGCTTCATCCTCTTGACACTCTCCTTTCAGATACCAGTGTTCTCTTTTTTTTTTTTTTACAGCTTTCATATTGTTCACTTTGAATGTAAATACTGACACAAGAGGTTTAAAAAGTGATGCCAAACAATAAAACTAGGCCAAAATTTTCAATATCATGTGTAAATGCAAGTAGGGACTTGTGCTTTGGTGAGGGGACCATGCAGCTAGTCTCCTATGAAAACATCTGTGTTTGGGTTAATCCAGTTGCCCAGGAGCTTCTGCCCTCCTCTGGTGTCTCCCTGCAGCATGGGAATGTGCAGAATGTGATTGTACATATAGTGTATATAGCCTGAGAAAATTTACTGAAGGCTATAAAGGTATAAAATGTAAGGGTTGTTATGTAATGATGTGTGAATTGAGGGGGTGATGTAATCTGGTAAAACCTGCACTTACATAATCATCTGGCTGTATAGGAAGCACTTTCTTACTGCCCAAGGACCTAGACTGTTCTAAAGTCCGAGGGAGTTATTCCTAACCTAAATGTGTGCATTGCTCATATACATTTTCCTTATGGATGTAGGTTTTTTTTCTGTCTTCCAGCCCTATCAGGAGGTTGTTGTAAAGCATGTCTTGGGTGACTTGCAAATTATGATCCACTCCCTTTTCTTAACTGAGAATAATTGTTTTTCAGCCTCAGGAAATGTAGTCTTGATCTGCTACTGTGGTAAGGATGAAGGCTCGGGTCTACCCTCATCTCTCAAATCAGCGTGGTAGGGAAAAAATGGTAGAAATAATGCTATTTAAAGGAAAAAACCTCTCTTATTCCTATGCTTTTGAACACTTGTTTGGACATCTTGGACTGTGTCTTTTCTATATTTCAGTGCTGTGGGCAGTTTATGCCTCCATTGCATTTTAACAGAGGTCTGAGATGATAACAGTGACACTTATGCACCCTCATCGTGGTAGAACCTTTGCAGCGTTTCCTGGTATGACAATTTACTTGGGGCTCGGCATTGCTCTGTCATGTCCATCAGCTGAGATCCAGCACACCTGGAGCAGAGAACCCAGACCCAGCAGCACAGGTCATTTCAGGAGCTGACCGGGAGTTTCTGGCGTGCTAGGAAGCCAAGCAGCAAGTACATCGCGCAGAGGATGATCAGCATCTCTTTCATGCCGGCCGTGCTTGTGCTTCGTGGGGCAGGAGCTTGGATCAGGCACGCTGTCACAGCGGCACTTTGCACCTTCTCCCCTTGGAAGCCCGGGGGAGGGATGGATCCGGTCCCGGTGCTGCTGTGGCTCCTGGCCGGTGCACAGGAGCAGGCAGCCCCATGGGTTCAGGGTAAGGGGCACGAGGCTGCGTCAGGGGAGGTTTAGGCCGGGTATTGGGATAAGGTTCTTCCCCCAGAGGGTGGTTGGGCCCTGGAACAGGCTCCCCGGGCAGGGGTCAGAGCGCCAGGCTGGCAGAGCTCAAGCACTTGACAATGCTCTCAGGCCCACGGAGTGCCTCGGGGGCTGCCCTGTGCAGGGCCAGCAGTTGGCCTGGGCTGGCCCTTGCGGGTCCCTTCCAGCCGGGGTTGTCCTACGGCTCCGTGCGCGCGCACAGGGCGCGGTCCCGCCGCGGTCAGTCCCACGCGCCGGGCGCGCGCAGCCGCCTCAGCCGCGCCCGGAGCGGCACGCGCAAGCGCGACCCCGACGGGCACGTGCGGCGCGCGGCGGGCCCCTCGCGCCCCTCCCGCCCCCGGCGGGGGCGGGCGCGCGCCGGGATTGGCTGCGCGCGGCCCGGCCCCGGCGGCGCGGGTGAAAGGGCGGCCGGGCAGCGGCGGCCGCGGACATGGCGCTGGCTCCGCTCCTGCGCTGCGGCGGCCGGCGGGCGCGGCTGCCGGGGGTGAGCGTCGCCTTCGCGGCCGGCACGAGAGTGGCGGCGGCCTGGGGGAGCCGGGCTGCGGGTGGTGCAGGCTCCCCGTGGATGGGGTCGCCGGGCGGGGGCTGTTCTGTGTGCGGGAGGGCGGGGGGTGGGTGGGTGGCGTCTCCCCTGAGGAGCTTCCCCGTGTGACCGGCGGGGATCCCCGGCTAGGCGAGCGGCTTCGGGGAGCGCTGTGTGTGCTGGGCCGCGGCCCCGGGTGGGCGCCGGCAGCGGCCGTGCTGCCGGGAGCAGGCGGCTGCCGGGGGCTCTGGAGCCTGGCTCCTCTGCCTGCGGGCTCCCGGCACCCGGGAGGCCCTTCCGTGGTGTGTCCCGTCGGCGTGTTGCCAGGAGACCGTGATTTTTTGTTTGCTTTGGTTTTTTAAAGTTAATTTTCTGCTGGTGAGGCGGGTTATGTGATACTTTAGGATGGTGGAGTCAGCGTTCCCGGCGGCGTTCATGGAAAGACTGGACGTGTCACTCAGTGCCGTGGTCTGGTTGACGTGATGGTGTTTGGCCATAGGTTTGGCTCGATGATCTCAGTGGTCTTTTCTGACCCTGATTGATTCTGAGGTTCTGTGATTTCAGTTTTCTTCTGCCCTTTCCCTCTGTTAAACACAAGCTTATAAAAACTCTGGGGTGGATGGTCGTTTTGTGCTATTTTTAGTTGTAAAACGTGAGCAATCAGAGAAAGGAGTTACTTCCCCCCATTGCCCCCACCTCCCCCTTTACCCCAGAGTCTTATGGTGCTTTCAGCTGTTACTTAAAGCTTTACTGTGGTTTTCTCTTATTCTTGCTTTTCATGGAAATGCAATAAACTCGTTGCAGAACCATACCAATATTTTTGATGAAGACCTGAAATTATCTGGAAAACCTTATTCTGTAGCCTAACTTCACTGGGGCACCTGCTGTGTTTTCACCTCTGTTACTTCTACAGATTATATTAAGAGGAAGATACTATTTTATATAAGACTAAGCAGCATTTGCACATTGTGTTGTGTAACTGTTGAATGACACTGCAGTTAGTTTCTTTATGGGAAAAGTAGTGCAACATACTTCTAATTGTTTGCTGTAGAAAGAGTTTACAGTTTTGGTTTTTTTTTTTTCCTGAAAAGGAAAATTTGTGTGGCATTCCAGTGGTGAAGAGTGCAATGAATTACTGAAAATGTTTTGCCCAGTGCATCCCTGAGGGTCTGGGATGGGCCTCTCTCTAGAAATGTTGCCTCATAGTAGTACTGTAAGGAACTCCTCACCTGTTTCTAGGAATCATGTAAAAGAGGTGGTTGCTGTGGGCAGGGAATTTTGTAATGGGATTAAAGAGGAAAAGGGCATGTGTTTTGCCCAAGTATTTTTCCTTAGGAACTATATCTCATAAACCTGTTTTCCTGTGAAGGTGTACATAAGAGAAGCTTTTTGAAAACCAGGGTTGTTTGATTGGAGATGACCTCACGTTAACAGAGGGCCCATCCTGTTTGACATCTTTGTTTTTGGTAGCTGTGAGGATGTGTATAGAGATAGGGAAGGCTTCCACTCTTCCTACTAAGTAGTTGTAAGACTGATGTCAGTCCTTTGGAGCCTGTAAAAGGCCTACTTTGTTTCCTTCTCTCTGGCATCTCAAAGGTCTTGTCTGACAGCACCAGTGCACGCAGTATTGAAAATGTTGCATTAGTGGCACCTCTGTAAAACAAAATGTTTTTATAGCTACTTAATAGCAGTCACTGAAGTGATTTATAGCCCTGAAGGTCACCATCAAGACAACAAAATATATTGGGAAACCTCTAATAAAATGAATTTGCATGGAAATTGCTTTCATGCATTCTTTTATGTGTTGCTGATGTAGACAAATAAGAAATTGACATCTTCAAACTTGACTGTGCTTGGGACTCCAACAATTTTGCAAGGGCTAGTAGCTACTGAGATGTCCTTAACTTCTTGTGCTGCTTTCATGTGGGAATCAATGAAGGACCTGAGAAAGGTGCAGAAACACTGAGCTAGGGATTTGATTCTTCACTCATTTCTAATGTAGTAGCTGTCATTTCTGCTCAGGTTTTATGCAGAATGGATTCTGCTTAGAATATAACCAAAGTTTCATTTTGAGTGCTTTGCACTTCTGGAGCTGTGAGAAAACCTGATGTTGAAAGAAGGCTGTCATCAGAAAATGTGGGTGGTGCATGACTTTTGATATTTCTACTCTTTTAAAAAAGAGAGCTGCTGGACTGTTTAATGTAAAAGGAAGTGATAAATACTGTACATCATGACTTCAAGAGTAAACTGTTGATACAGATTTTATCAGTGTAGGTAAGTTTTCCAATAATTGAATTAAATGTATGGAAAGTTTCTCTGCCATCTGTGCACCCAACATTAAGTCATGGAAGTTATGTGTATGGTGGGAGTCCCTTGCTCTCTCCTGTGATGTTATTTTTAGCATGCTGTTATTCCAGGGAAATATTTTCACCCTTGTTCATAAGTGCAGAAGTATCAGGCTGATGGGATAGCAAGGTTGGATATCATTTGCCACTGGGGCAGGGAGTTCAAATGATTGCCAATTTGTGGAGATGAATGTAGCCCCAAACTTCTGGAGTTTAGTGATTGTTTCTAGTATGTAAGCTGTACATTTTAGTACTGGCAAGCACTCTTAAAGTGTAATTCAGGTAGAGATTTCTGGTTCCAAGCGTAGCTTTTTGGAATTTGTAGGGAAGGAATGCAGTGCCATGTACTCTGGGCAAAAAGTACAACAAAAAGTTTTGAAAGGAATAAAACCCTGAGAGTTCATTAAAGTCTATGCTGGGTAAAAATGTCACTCTTGTTCTGAAACACTCTTTGTGTTATAATTTATTTTGTCTGTCCCCAGCTTGCATAGATTGTTACAGTACTGTGATCTATTTCACAGGTGCCAGCCAGCCTTACTGGACCTCTTAAGGCTGCTGCTGTTAGAAACTGTTCCAACTTTCTGCAGCTGCTGGGTCTTGACCACAGGCTGCTCCTGCCTCCCTCCAACTTGTGCCAGCACTACTGCATGGATGTCTTGGATAAGCTAGACTGAAATCTGGCTGAGAATATGTTTTTCCCACTTGTTGAGAATAGCTTCTCAGCTGGTTGTATTCCCATGCCTGGCTCACTGGGAAGCTTTGGGGACTGGCACAGAGGAGGAGCCACCTGGATATAGGAATGATTGAGCTTAAAATTGAGCCTTAGGTGGAGGAGTGTTTCCTTGTTTGTAATTTGTGTGCTGTGTTGGCAAATATGAAAGATTTCCTGTTCTTAGAATCGTGGGTGTTTGTCAGTCTGGTCAGAGAGAAGGAACTGTGAAGTGCAGTGTGCATTACAGAACCTTGTACCACAGCTGTGTTTGCAGATGGCTTCAGGAGAATCTGCTTACAGTTACGAGGGCTTGGCTGTTCAGCACTCTGAGCATTCAAAGGAAGAGAAAGTGCTTCCTTAGAGAAAAGAAGTACAGAAGTGTTATGTTTCCCTTCCCATTTATGAGATTTGTACAATATTCTATTATGAAGTTATGTTTTCAGCCTTAGAGAGTAAAAGACTTGCAGTTATGTGAGGGTGTCTGCTTCCTATGTGCTTTATACCTACCCCATCAGTGGAGTTCCACACACAGGAAATTGTTGTCAAATGAGTTGAAATAAAGATTTGGGAACAGTTGTTGTGTAATCAAAACATGCTAAAAGAAACAATAATTTTAGTTAGTTTTATAACTACTCTGGAATACTGATGGCTAATACTACATACACCACAAAGATAAAGGGGTTATTTTTATGCTATCTTACATCCAAGTCTCTGAAAGCGTAGGGGCAAAAATCTTAGGAGAGGTAGAATTTGTATAGCGGAAAGATATGTGCTAGTCTGGCTGTTACTGTTGGGTATTGCTTACTGTGTTTTCTAGTAATGCTAAAATACACATTCCTTCCCATACTAGACTTTTTACAGCAAATATTGATATATGATGCTTTTCCTGCTTGAAATCTGGAGCTCTGTGTCTCCATTTAACACTGAGACCTTTTTCTGCCTGGAAAGCTCAGTATCAATGAGTTATTTACAAGCTGACCAGCATGGCAGGGAGATTTCCTTCCTCCATGAGGGCATGTAAACCTTTAAAAAGGCACATATAAGCCATATCTAAATAATAAGTAAATTTTCTGTTTTGCTGTTGTATGCTGTGTCCTTAAACCACCTCAGGAGGTTTCCTAGGGCTGGGTGTCCAAGGGGAGGCAGTTTGTCTCTGAATTCTCAAGGTGACAGTGTGCATTGGGCATAATAAGCTACAAGGTACTCTGTTGTTTGATTTTTGTTTTTTTAATATGAAGTTATTTTATGACTGTTACAGCTGTTGTAGATCAGTTTGGCTATTTTGCAGTTAATACTAGACAAAGCAGGATGCTTTTCCAAAATACACCACTGATACTATCTGTTTTCCAAAAATTTGCTAGACATGAGAAACTCTTAAGCCAAATTCAGACGTCCAGGATTGAGTTCTCATAAATGAATAGCCTGCATTCTTGGGCTTTCAAGAGTCAAAAGCTTTATCAAATGGAAGTAACAAATCATGACAAAAATAGGTTATACCAGATGACTCTACTGCCCTCTCCTAGTTTTACAAGATACAAGGAAGTGTTTCGGTCAAGCTGAGCTCTCTGGGCTGTGTTCTGAGGAAATGTCTGTGTAAGGTATAATAGCTGGGGCATGTGTGGTTTGCAGGAGGCAGCCAATTAAAGATGTAGCTTGAGAGTTAGATTGGCTTTGCTGGGTTTGTTGGTTTGAGAGGTCTTTGGGGGTTTGATGGAGCTCTTAAAAAACCTACCTATGGCAGTAGCTGGGGAGCCTGGGGGTTGATGATGATACCTGCTTAGCTGTAGGGTTGGAGAGGCAATTTAGTAACATTCCTTTGTGTCCTTAGATGTGCATTATTTTCAAAATGATTGTTTATTTTTAAGTAATGATTCAATTGCTCTTAGTGGCTAGGAGCAGACCTCTAACGACGTATTTCTTTTAAGTGGATGCAAGCTCTTACACCTTAGTGTATATTGGTATAGATACATATAGAAACCCTTATTTTAAAAGCTGTGAACTGAGTTGAGACTTCACATCTCAGTTGAGCAATATGCTTGATTTATTTTAGGAAATTACCCCACAAGTACTCGATTCAGGGCTGAACTTGACTTTGAGTGATTTGTTTGTGGGTATGAGAGGAGGCAGTTAAATTTTTAAACACAGGTACATAGTTAGGATAGGCTATTACAAGATTTTTATATGGAATCTGTCCGATTCTGTAGTGTAAAACCAGAGCTGAGTGTGCTTTGAAGTTTTTCCAAGTTTTGTTAATTACTTGGTAATTTTATTCTTTCTGCATAAAAAGCTTTAGCAGGGCTTTTTTTTCCCTCCCAAGATGGCTAAGATTCTACAGTTTAATGCTACCTAATTTCCCCCATCATAGCTTTTCCTTCCAGTCTCCTGTGCATAGCTCTTCTGACTTCTCACAGGCATCCACAACTAGTTTTGTCTGAAAAGTATTTACAAGAAAGTTCAGAAGATTTTCCTTCCTTGCCTGGTTGTTGCCTTTTCCCTGCTAACTGCAAGTATTTAGATTAGCCCCACTGACCCCTAACAAGCACTTTCTCCAATGAATAATATTAACTTGTGGAGAGTTTTTGTGTGTGTCCTGTATGACCTTCTTTAGACTATTTGAGGTCTCTCAAGCACTTCTGTTAATAGTGTTTCTGAGGAGGGGGACTCAATCTGCTTAACCATTTATATGGAGAGGAGCAGGAGAGTATACTGGAGTGTATCTGGAGCAGGAGAGTGTACTCTGCTGCTTTTCTGGGTATCCTTCCTCTGCCCTCTGACTATATCTAGATCACAGTACAGCCACTGAAGGTGTAACAATTGTGCCATAAACTTGGGATAATGACCAGCTGGCAGGTGTGATTGCAGTTTGCAGAATTCTGTCCTTTACTCCATCTCTTTAATGCCTGAAACCAATTGTACTGTCACACCCTCAGATGAAGAATAATATACTCCTGCAAAAAAACCCCAAAAACCAAAGAAACCACTAGCGGATTTGATTCTAGCATATCAAATGATTTGTGTTTTGGGTTGGTTTGGATTTTATCTTTGAGGAATGAAGTGAAAGAAATAAAAGATGCAAAACCCCCCACCAAAACAAACAAAACTGAATGGAAAACAACTCAGTGAACAAGGTGGAGTGGTTGCTTTCCACTAACTTTTTTTAGTTTCAGGAAAAATCAAATACTTGTGAATTGTTTGGAAGAATTAAGCATAGGTGGATTATCTGCAAACAGTGTATGCTATGTCTGCCACTAGTAACTGGCAACTAAACAATTTGTGTAACTACAGTAGCTTTCTGCTCATGAGGCTTGGTTGGAACTGGCAAGAGATGGTATGGCTCTAAGGCTTCCTTTACTTGTGTTGAAATATATTGTTTTTCCTTTATAGCATTAAAAGATCAGCTGCATTACAAATGTGATGGCCTTCTCAACCCTTGGCTGGTTTCTGCTTTCTGTGATGCAACATGAGAAGTATTTTCAAACTTAATCAGGATAGAGGGCTGTATAAGGAGGGTTCACATTCCAGTTACTGACAGCCATGGTTACTTCAAAATCAATATGAGCTTACAGTAAACTTAAAATTTGATCAAATTTTGAATTGTCCTAAGTTCACTACCCTCATGGAAGATGCAACTGAATTCTCTAATTAAGCTCTTTATGTGAACATATGGCTCCTTATTTTTTGATCTTTTTTTCTAATGTAGTCCATATTTGTATCTTTTTTCCCTCAGTCTTTTCACAGGACACCCTTTACTTTCTACTACTTCCTCAGATCTCTGCAACTTTTGAAAACAGTTCTTTAAGATGGAATTGACAGATTGAGTTCTGGCAGTTCCTGTCACTGCTGTTTTGTGTTTCCTACTAGACAATATATGTTATTAAGGCTTTTTATAGTCTTTTTGTTTCCATGTGGGTGATTAAGTGTGACTTTGCCAGCGCTGTCTATATTGATGCATCTTTGGTGTTGTGTCATTTTATCTGTATAATTATTTTTGTTTATGGCTAACTGCCATTACATTGTAAAATGACTTGCTTAAGTAATACCCATCTGAATCTCCTTTTTGATTGACTTACAAATCTATGATATAATGTCTTGTGTTTTCTTTGAAATAGTGTGTGCATAGTGCTTTTTCCTGTGTTTTGCAAAAATGTTAAGCTTTAGGAACTGTCTGTGTAGAAATTGGTTCAGAGCAGAAGTCTAAGGGAAAAAGACCTCTTTTTTCCTCAGATTGCTAACAGGAGCCTGGGCTAGGGAAGACTGAGAGCTTAGCTAGCATCTAAAGTCTGTTCTACTTCTCCTCTCTGTATGGGCTAGTCCACTGCCTGCTGTCTGCCCAGCAGTGAAGGCCTCTCCCCCTCACCGCTGTGTACAGACATATGCATGCTCTTTTGGGAATTTCTTGTAGGTATTTCTTGGAACGAGAAGGAAAGAAGATGATATAGTAGAGAATATATTACAAAAAAAGTTATGCTTAAGCTAATGACTTCCTATGTAGAGCTTTTGAATTGGTTACTGTTTGTGGGTGTTTTCTTGGAGAAGGGCAGTTCTCTATGAGCTTTAATCCAATTGGTGAGGGAATGAAAGACTGTGGATGTTTCCTCGAGATGTCAGCGTATGAAATGTTTTTAATGTAATGGCATGTTGTAATAGGCTTAACTCCCTGTTTCTTCTACAGTGGGAAACACTGTGTTCAAGATGGTGCCTTATAACTTCACATAAACTCTATTCATCTGTGTATGATCCAAATGAAAAGGTAAGTAGTATGGTGCATGTTTTCTTTTTTATGTCTTAATAATACTAATGTAATGCTGACATTTGGGTTTTTAAGCTGGCCTCTTCTTTGTGCTGCTGCTAACAATGGTATAACCCATCACTGGTTTAATAGTATGTTTTTCTTTCTAAACCAAAAAAGTTGCTTTTGCAGGATACATGTCAAGCAAGATTGGAATGCTGCTTTGAGTGCGTCCCAAAAGGCTTGAGTGATTGTGAGCTTGGGAAAGTCACATACTGGCCTGAACATGTTATAATTATGAAACAACTGTTAATGTTTTTTTGTAGTGTGGGTGGTAATGGCCCTGTTAAAACATTCAGGAGCTAGACTAGCCAAAAGCTGTTTGTTGAAACAGAACTCTGTAACAGTGGCAGCATGATTGGTTGATGACCTGGCATGGGGGTGAGAACTTCAGACCTTGGAAAAAGATGGGCCTTTAAGGCCTGCAGAGAATAGCAAATCCTCATCTTGGGAGTTGTGCAGTAGTAATCTCAATTTACAGTTATGAGCCAAGAAAAACTTTCCTTCTGGAAGATTGTCTTGGCTAGGCCTCTGAAGTAACACATTTGGAAAAATAATGTGACTGAAGGTACAGTAATATTCAATGGCAAGGATGCCAAAAATTCAGGACTGATAGGCTTGTCCTTATACACCAGTGTAGAAGCAATTAACTAGAAGTGAAACAATATTAGGAAATGGGGAAAACCAGTGTGTACCTAGAACTGTAGCTTTGCAGGTTTTTTTAGAAGATTTCTTTTTCTTAAGGTTCTTGCATAGTTAAGGTCCCCTTGCTTTTCTAAATGCATAATTATATTTAGGCCATATAGTTGGGTATTCGGTTTCTCTCAGTTAGGAACTATGTCATTTCAACCAGTGACTACCACAGACAAAGGAAGGGGCAGTGAACAAAACAAACCTGAAAAGCACTTAAACTGTCTTTGTAATGACAAGACTTCCATGTGACACCTTTTCAGCCTAATTTGTGGAAAGTATAGTAAAAATGTTACTCCAAAGCAGTATGTGATTTTAATTTTTTATTGTGCTGGACTATAGTCTAATCTGTGTCTTTAGACAGAGACTAGAATTGAAAAATTCAATACCAAGATTATAAGAATATTTGAAATTTTAAAGTCTTGTCTTGCACTGTGACCACAGCTGATTAATAAAACAGCTTTTATGTACCAAGAACTAGGTTGATGGTGAACTTGAATCATGACTCTTTTCACTACCAGGCATTTGGGAGTATTTTTAAAATCTCCTTCAAGTCTGTATGCCTAAAAATCTTTAGGTACCTAGAATGCTGAAATTTAGACTCAGGAACAGTTTGTGTATTGTGATGTTGATAACCTTTTTAGACCAGATCTCCAGCTAAGAACTCCTCAAAAAAGTTGCTAGTTCCTGTGATGTTCTTAAGGTATTGGTACCTCTGATAATTGAGCTTGTTTAAGATCCATCTGAGTCAAGTGTGCCTGTGCACTGGGCAGTGGTAATCATCAAATCTGGCTGAATTTACTGTGTAAGCTTGCTGCAGCTCTTACCTGGAGGGGTTTCTTATCACTTAATTTCCGTATGGTGTTATCACGTGGTAGTATTTTTAAACTGGTCATGTGATGTCAGCTCAGCCCTGACTTTCAAAAAGTAAATTTGGTCAAGGGCACCCTGAGTTTCTCTGGAGTGTAGAGCAAATAATGTGTTCTAGTCTGTCAATAGCAGTTCCTATTGGGGTTTTGCAGTGTTCCTTCCTCTCCTCAGGCGCATGTCTTCCCCTCCTTAAATTAGCTAATGCCTGTGAGGCTAGTAAACCATTTAGTTGTTGTGGTGGCAAAACCTCTTCTTCCTCTAGTCCTTATGAAAACAAGCTGTTTGGTGTAGTGGAGGAAGGATAGCTGTCAAGTGTCTTTGGGTATCATTTGATAAACTTGATGTGGTATGACTGCAGACTGCCCCGAAGGAGACAGTCCTGCTGGTTCCCTATTGTATATTTTTCATTTGGAGCATGGGAAGCAGAGTAGGACTGTTCACAAACTTGTGATATGTCCTGGAGCTGCATCCCTGTGGTCTGAGGTGTAGAAAGCAGTGGGGTAAGTGTGTCACCCAGGGCAGTCCCTTTCAGTGGCAGTCTGTATTTATAACCCAGCAGGTGCAGTTCCAAAGTGCCCCTGTGTTTAGTAGCAAGGCCCATGACAGCAATAACCCTCAGTCCCAGCAATGAGATTTTTGTGCTGAGCAACTGTGCTGCTCTGCCACTCTTTTCTTAATGAGAAAGGTTGTAAGGCTTGTTGACTTGCAACAGCTTGGTATCCCCTCTTACAGGCATGATCTAGAAGTGTTGAAGGTACACTTGCAGCATTAGTGCCTTCCAGTGTGAAAGGTGACAGTGAAGTTCAGGAGAGTAGTTATGTTTCATTTGCTATTCTGTTGCATTGCAGATGCTGCTTTAGTATTTAGTGTGTAACAATGTCCTGCTGGCCATGCAGGATTTTGCGGAGCTCCTCAGGCGAGGCTCTGATAGGAGAAGGGGCAAGGCTGGTACAACTCAGCAGGTATGCCTGTTCTGGGTCAAACTGCTGGTCTTTTATCCTCCACAACCTAGGCATAGAGGAGCCTCTCTTCCTTATGATTGGAATGCCTTTTAAAGGGCTCCCATAATTGATGAGTGTTGTGTTCCAGGTCATCTGTACTGGTTATGGGTAGTGACCACTGTACCTGCTAGCATTGTACCTGTATAATACCAGCATGTATCTGTGCTGCTTCCAGGCAACGTAAAAGTGACTGCACCTTGTCCCTGGGCTTGACTGACTCCTAGAGCTGCTGTAGGGTTCTAGTTGGCAAGGTGATCCAAGGGATGTTGGTGTGGATAGTCAAAGCCTTTTTCTTCTGAACCTGTCTGTGTGCTAGGTAGATCTGGTATAGCATGCTGTTTGTTATATCATCATTTAAATCAGGAGAACTCTTGAAAGTAGGTGATCTCAGAATGGCTAAACCATGGCTTTAGTGGAAGTAGAGGCGAAAAGAATGGGTGTTTCTGAAAGGAGAAAAACTTGAATCCTGTTTGTTTCTCAAGACTTATTGTTCCTTTCCCTTCAGACTTTTGAAAAACTACTTATTGCCAACAGAGGAGAGATTGCATGCCGAGTAAGTATGTAACATTTTCATTTTTTGATATTTAATTCTAAAAGTATGGGTATTTAAATATTGGTAATTGTAATTTCTTATGTGATAGGTCATCAAAACGTGTAAGAAGATGGGGATTAAAACAGTTGCCATACACAGTGATGTCGACGCCAATGCTGTGAGTATTTACTTAATTCAAGTGGTAGATGAGGTTTTAGTAATTCAGCAAAACTTGCAGCTGTTATGGAGTCTTAATGATTATTGTTGTAGGCATGTTGGCAATTCTGAAGTATCTTTGTATATGTCGTTTTCCTCTATGTGCTTGAAGTGAGTGGAGATGGCAAGGTGGAGGAAGGATTGGATAAGTATTTAGCATTTTTTTCTGTGATCTCTTCTGTGTTTATGTAAATGCTACCTTTCTCTTTGTGTGGATTAAGCTAGATACACGTGCACATATGTAGAGGTGGGCAACAAGTGTGAGAGTAGCAGGTAGCAGTAAAACTTAAATTTTGTTTTGCTGATATGCACAAAAAGGCAATGAAGAGTGGATCCTAGAAGAAGGTATAGAGCTTAGTATAAATTTTTCCTGTGTCTGGTAAATCTTTCATTACTTTCCAGAGAAATGTCCCCTTCCACCAGGTATGCTAAACAGGCTTAATGGAGCTTCTCCATTTGATGAGGCTATTGATGTGCCTTCAGTATTCAGCAGCATAGCAGAAAGGTACTAAAATGGGTTTTTAGACAAGCAAGGTACCGGTATTGCCCATTTTCAGGTTTTGTAGTCTCTTCATTATCACACATGGCAACAATAACAGGATAATTTCTTGTGTGGTATAACAGCAAGTGTAGTCATACTTGCATATTCCTGTTGACTAGAGAGAACACAGTATTATTCCTTGCCTGCAAGAACTGCTACAGGAGGAATCATCAGGGGTACTCCCATGTTCCAGGAAAGTTTGTTGAAATCTGGAAGGGAGTTAAACCTCTGTATTACAATTTAATAAGTCACTCAGACAAGCTACCAGAAAAAAAAAGTGTATTTTGTGTAGGACAGGACTTGTGAATATAGGTGGTAAGTTACTCAACATTAGAAAAACCGACATGGTTCATGAAATCTGAAAGTAGTTAGAACTTAGGTGTTTTCAGAGTTAAATGAAAGGTGGGAGCTGTTGGCAGTTTTGGACTTTGACATAGCTTTTGTCTGAGTCCCTTTGTGGTTCTGTTACTACATGACCAGCTCAGCTTGTATGAATAGGCTGTGGATTGAGCAAGGGACTGAAATGGGACTTGCTGAAATGCTTTACTGATGGATTTTTATGCCAGGTATTTCTTTCTTTGAGGTGAATTGGAAAGTACACTTGGTCGGCGTTTCAACTGGTAGCTATAACTGGTAATGTAGTAACTTGTGGGTGCTCAATGGGCTGTGAAATGAATTCTTAATGGGTGGATGTCAGACATCATGATAAATTCTAATTCTTCTGGAAGCCAAGGGTTATGTGAATATGAATACAAAATACTCTGTATGATCTATGATTCCTCTACTAAAACTGAAGCATGCTGATGGGTACTTGAATTCCATATGATGTATATGGTATCTGATGTTAAGATAAATGGATTCACTGTTTAGCAGTACTGCATAGCCTTTTCACTGGCATGAATTCATCCTGAAAATAGACTTAAAAAGCTGTTTAAAAAACCCCTACATGTTCTTTCACCAGTCCATAATAGACTTGAGAAAATGAATTGGTCTTCTCTCCAGTGTGTCTGTTGATTGTGTGGATTCTGCTATGAACTGGAAACTGTGACAAGATCTGAAAGCAGGAAGTAAAAACCAAGATTGAAGAACATAGTAAGAGAGTAAGAATGGCATGAAAAAGTACAACTCATGACCTTAGGGGGAAGGGTGTACAAACAGTGCATTACAAAAGGGAAATTGAAAATATGTCTATGCTGCTTTGAGCTACAGTGCTGTATTAGCTTTAAAATACAAATAGGGTCTTTAATTTGTAATAGTTCCCAAGAGAAAAAGAATCCAAGCTGGTATCTCAGAAATGCATTAATAATACTCAGGGTAGTTAATAAAGATAACATTAAATGTGTTAAAGGGGATGCTGCCATTTTGGGTTTATGGACAAGAGATGAGGCTCTAACAAATGCTGTAAGGGTGATGTAGTGTCTGCTTAGCTCTCTGGAGCCTTTCCTAAAGACTCACCAAACTTATCTGTATGAGGTTAAGCATTAGCTGTGTGTGTTGAAGAAGCTCCAGGTATTTAAAGGAAAATGAGAGGAAGGCTACTTGAAAAACTATTCTAAGTCCTTAAGGTAGTGGTATGAAATCTAAGCTAGTTTTTTGGGTCTAATTATACATGTTGTTTATGTCTACCATAGATCCTTCAGTCACTGCCTTGTGTGCTTGCACTGGGAAAGAGTTTACTTAATGTTGTCTGTTTTAATGACTTGGGCATATCTAGTTTTTCATTATGGGAATGACCTGGCCTATTGCTGTGATGTGTGTGCTTGCCATTTTGGATGACCTTGACAGATGAGTCCACAGGCCAAATTCTTTTACTCTGTTACTTACAATAAAGTTGCCAACAATAGTTGTGAGTTGTCCATAATTCTGTCCAATGTTTCATCGACAGCATCCTTCTTGGTTGTACCAGTCATGGCAAAATGTCCAGTGTTCTGAAGTCATGCTCAGGAGCTGCTGCAACCTGCCAAAGGAACCTAGGAAAAAATGTGTTTGCTTAGAGATGGGATGCTGCAAGAGATTTGTTAGTATTCTCTTGATTTTGTGCTTGACAGGATATCTCACTCCTTCATGACTTCTATTACGAAAGCAATGAGTATGGTACCTACCCTGACCATCATCATCAGGCAGCTACCCTGATGATGATGGTCCCTGAACCAAAGACAGAAATAGCTGTAAAGATGTGCAGTTGAACTAGGTGCCCATCCCAACAGTGTTTTTCTTTACCGAAAATAGTGGGACTGGGTTTTAACCAAAGTAGGTAGGGATATCTTACAAAAATAAATTTTTATTAACATGTTTAGAAGTAGCACTAGCCACAGTAGATAAAATTTATGCTTAGAACTTGGAGTAACCTGTGAGATGTAGCTAGAGCCCCTTATTACATTACTTGTCATCTGTATAGCTACTCACTGAAAGGCAGGTAGCCTGATACTCTTAATATGAATTAATTGTAACCAATATAATTGTAAAAGGAGGGCAGTTCAGTTGGTCTGTTACTGACTCTGGTTTTGTCATACTGTTTGAAAACACAGCTGAAATTGAACAGAAGCAAAGTTCCTTCAGCGTGCTCACTAAATATTTAAGGTGAGAAAGAAAACAGGTGTCACAAGGTATTTAGCAATTTTGGCTTTTCAGTGATAAGGAATAAATTGGAAGCTATCTAGTGATATGCATTCAATGGTTCAAGCAGACATTTTCACTAATGTTTGTATAGGAATTGTATACACAGTCTTAAAATAATGTTCTTTGAATAAAAGTACTGCAAGACTTGTGAGTTATCTTAATCTGGAACTCTATTTTAGATTTATTTTGGTTGAATATTTGACTTTTCTTTTTTTAAATTTTCAGATTACTGAAATCCTTGTGGAATTTACAGTGCTGAATAGAGGTCATGGGAATAAACAAAATGCATATAAGCTTTCCATGAAACAGCTTTTCCTTGTTCTTCACACTTAGTTTCTGTGAAGCACCATGGCAAATGTCTTGAGTATGTTGTTAGAGCAATACCAATCTGGACATATTTACCATTAATAGATAAAACTAGTAGCTAGACAATAGGAGCACAAAGGAATTTTCATTTCAAGGAATTGAAACTTTGCTGTTATGAGGAGGAAGCAGCAGAGAGGACTGTTATAAACTGGGAATGTGGCAAAAATGGAACAACCTGCCGAGAACCAAATAAAGCTTACCTGAAGAGGGAGAATACAAAAACCAAAATATTACTGTGTTGTGTTACTAATTTTAAAAATGACTGAAGAGCTGAAATATTTTATAGGTGAATATTGTTATGGTGATAGGGAAGAGACCGTTAACAAGACTTAGAAGGACATAGGTGACTTCAGAAATTTTTGGATGCTCCTGTATTAATGCAAATTTACAGATAGCTGAAAATGGTATTAAATGGGATTGAATTGCATTTACTTTTGTGGAGGTGGGAGGATGTGTGAACTGGTGGGAAAAACAGTCTGACAAAATGGCTGCTGAGACCCCCATAGAGCATTACAGTTGCTTATGTGGCACTGAATAAAATCAATCATAATGGATGCTTTCAGGTTCTTGAAAATAGCGGCTAATAATCTTTGATTGCATCTGTTATTTTGGGGAAAGCAGAGGAAAAAAGTTGTATACTGTTCAAAATGCTGAGTTTTGTTACTTTTTTTAACTTCAGTGTTCAGCTTTCAAAACACTGATTCTTTACACTTGAATAGGTAAAGTGGGGAAGGACCAGTAAAATTAACTTTTTTTTAAATTAAAACATCTGGCAGAATTATTTTTGATATGAGAAAACAAGCAAAGAAGTTTTGTCTGAACAAGAGTAATCATATGTACTTTTCCCCCTGAACTGATTGGAATAGAGGGTTAAGATGAAAGAGCCTCCTCAACCATAAATGTAACACTGATGGTGCAAACATTGTCAAGGAAAGCTAGAGAACTATTGTAATGCCTAACATAATCAGCTAAAAGTATGATAAATGAAGAACAAGCTTTCACTAATTGGATCTGAACAAAAGAAGGTATAGCATAAAGCAGTGAATGAGATATAATTTTACTTGGCATTTTTTAACACAGCAGGGATTCTATAGCCATATGAAGCAATGAACTATAAATGACTGAAAAAATCCCATGGGAAAGTAATGTAGACTACTAAAACTTAACAGAGTAGTGAGCAGTGAGTTATACTTCTTTCATATAAGGTTTTTCCTATCAGTCACTTAAGACTTCAGGTGTTGTATTAAACTGCCTGTTTTAAATCTTGCTCTGCCACATAATATAAAATGAAAAATAATGCAAATGCTTTTATTGATATACAAGTAATTGCACAGAATTGAGCTGTTCTCCAGAAAGTGTAGTCTTTTGAGAGACAGAAAATGGAAAAAATAAATTAACTAGAAATGGAAGATCTATATTCCTTTTCTAACTTTTTTTAAAGCTAGGAGTCTGAGACAGTATTTCAGAAGGAGGTTGGGGAAAAATCTGGTTTAGGGAAACTGCAAAGTTGATAAAGGTTGTAAGTTTCTATACCATGTCTTTTTTGAGCTGAATGACTTTGAGTAAGATGAGGTTTTTTCCTGCAACAATATAAACTGAGAATTTTGCTGAAGACTTCTCTATAGCTTAATGGGATGTTGTCAGTTTGTTTTGTTCTTAAGAAATCCAGCTGGCAAAAATAAGTATTGGAGGGCAGTTTGGCATTTAAGTTTTAATGTAAAAAAATTAGTTAGTTTGAAAAGTGAAAGTTTATCTAAAACTGAGGCGTTTTATTTACTTGTAACTAACTTAGAGGTTTTAACATTTGTCCAAACTCTCATTTACTTTTTATTTTTTTGCTGTTTTGTCTTTTAAAATGTGCAAAGCTTTCTTCCATCATCTGCTACAAAACTAGAAATTCAGTCATTTTCGTAGCTTATTGTCTCCCAATGGCATTTCAGGGATTTATACTCAGAAAACTTGGAGACATCTGTTTTGAGTACCTATATGAAAATTAAATTAATATTTTAATGCCTTTTTGAAATATGTGATTCTTGGGCTGTTGTCCAGAGTGTGTAGAGTGGACTCTGCCTCCCTGTACTGTCTGGAGAAATCAACTCTTCCTAAGTGGTAGTGTTTGCAAGGTGTGCAGAATAGGAGTGGGCCAGAGCAGTTGCTGTTCTGCTCTTTCTTCAATGTGTTTGCCTTTTGTTTTAAAAGCAAGACAGCATGTTGTTCATTTCTTGATGAGGGGGGATGGAGATGTTGTTACCATCCTGTCCCCATACTTTATTGAGTGAACTCCTGGAAAGTTTTGTAAAGCATGAGAAATGCAGGTGGTGATAATCCAGTGAAGGGAAATACTTCTGTGGAAGGAGTGTGCTTTTGGTCAGAATTGTAGTAGCTTGCAGTAATTCACCTTTTTTTTATCATTGCTTTGAAACTGAGCAAGTTGCTGGAGGAGGTAATTAATTTTTCATTGGCTATAGTGAAAAATGCATGCTTGATCTGCTCTAGAATACTAAAGTTTCAGCCTTTTAGTGTGCTTTAGTTTGTGATAGGATGATGTAAAATGCATATATGACCTCTGAAATGAGTCAGACTCCTGTTGCATTGTTTGATGGTTAAGCTGAACGTCAGTTTTGTTGGATTCTTGTTGAAACTCTACTACTAAGAAGCAGTGGAAGGATGTAGAATAGGATGCTTTAAGCATCACACTGCAGGCCAACTGGGGACACTGCCTTGCAGGTGGAAAGTATATGTTGTAAAGAAGGAATTGATACCAGATCTTTTGACTTTTGTGGGGATGGTTATTTAATTACCAAGCTGATTTTTTTTTTAGGATCAATGCATGGATTAAAAATAATCTGTCACAAAGCTCATTTAGGGAAAGTGGCTGTTGTTGGAAGTACTGGACTACCCTTGGGAGAGGAAAATGTGGGAACCCAGTCAGCAAAGTTAATTGCAGCTTAAAGGTGCAGGTCCTCAGTGCTGTGGAGAGTCAAGTGGTGCTTCTGTGGTGCTATGACTGTCTACATCAGTGTAGTGGGGAGTAGCTGGAGTGTATCTGTGGAATGAAATGGTTCATGCTGAAGACATGATGTTCTTCTTTCTGCCTTTCAGTATCTCTGTGTGCTTGGTTCTAGTCTGGTGCTGAGGGTTTGCTGTGCCTAGCAGGTGTCTGGTTCATGTGCTTGGGACAGCTGAGTGTTAGAGAAAAATGTGTTTTAAGTGGGGGTGACTGAAAAGATTTACTTTAAAAAAACCCAGCCCTGATTTGAACTTAAATACTGATGTGCACTGAAGTCACTGTAATTGCTTGCTTGGAACTGCCCTCATGGTGCTCTTGCACTTCTCTGATCTTGTGCTGGGTTATTTCCATGCTCTGAACACACCAGACACCTTGATCAAGTTAGTTAAAACTTTTTTCTATGACCTTTTTATATTAAAATATTTCATTGGAATGTGTGACAGATGCTGTAGCCATTTATAGAAACCAACTGAGTTGTGGTAGGGTCAGTAAAGTGACTTCTATTGCCTTGGCTGTCTGCAGGGCTCTGATGCTGTACCCAGAGCTATGGTGTTTGCAGAGATGTACAGGCATCTCTGTGATCAGGTCTTAAGCTTTAGGCTGAGCAGAGCTGAAGTCATTAGGCTTCACCTGTTCCAGAGATTTGCCTCTCTTGGGCAGCAGTGGCAGAGAGCAGGCAGTTCCTTCCTCTGAAGCCACAGGTATGTGCTGAGGGCACTGCCATCAGCAGTTCTGGATCAATGTCTCCTGCTGCCATAATTCTGGCTCAAACTTACTGTCCTTATTACATTGGGTTTCCCCAAGAAACCAAGTTGGTGTACATCTGTTATAGCCTGTTTGCTTTGTACTCATCTCTAGACCTTTCCAGAGGGTGGTGGAAAGTGCTGTATGTAGTAATTTTAATGTAGCTGAACATTGTCAATGTGATTAAAAAAAGATAGTTTTACCATCCCTCTGTAAGAGAGGAGCTGCAGCAGCATGGTGTCCTGCTGCCTCACTTCCTTGGATACAGAACATAAGGTCCTGTGGATTCTTCTTTTGAAGCTTTGAGTGTCCTGTCTTTGTCCTGACTTCATCCTTCACCCATGTCCTCAGCAGCAGCTGCTTCATTGTGCAGATTCATTGCTCCTGTGGTTCATATTGTCCCAGTTGTGCTATTTGTTATCAGCTGTGGTTGTGGTTATTCAAGGATGATCTGTTTTCAGGCACTATTAATGAACAGTACTATTTGGTAATACTATCTGTGGTTTCTTATCTGTGTGGGTGTAAATACTGGTGAACAGGCCCTGAGCTGAATTTCTTTTTAGTACTTGAATGAGCTCCAGACAGAGAGCGACCTAAGGCAGATTTTCTATGAATAATGCTCACAAGTACTTCGAAAATTACTTCTACAATTGATCTAAGACTGTGCTGGCTGCTAAGAGTAGTTCTCTTCCTTCCTATCTTTTGTGTACCTACTAGAGTGCAGCCTTTTGTCAAATGGATCCAGGCTGTTTATCTGTTTGAGAACAGTGTGGGAAAGAAAAGAAAGAAATGTGGATCAGCAAGCTGATGTGGCTCTTTGCATAGGTTAATGAATGATAGAGCTGATGGCATCAGGACACATGGCTGGGGACAAGGAGAATGAATACCTGATTAACCTTTTGAGAGGCAGTGTAGATTTCGTGTCTTAAGTTAATGCCATCACACATCCTAATAATGGAGGATGTGGGGAAAAGAGAGCAGGGAAGGAAATATGTATCAGAGATGCCGGTTCACACTATGTGAAGAGCTGGATTGGAGAGCAGAGCCATCTTAACAGATCCTAGTAAGAAGCATTGTATTTTAAACAGGTATTTTCCTTGGTTCTTAGCTGTGTCACTCAACAAAAAGTCGCCAGGCAGTTGTGGAGTCTGGGATTCCACAGATGAGGTCCTGGTACCATTTTTCTAGGGAGGGGTGTTAAACAAGAAACTGAATTGCTTATGAGGTGTCTGAAAGATTGAAAAAACTCAAGATGGGAGACAGGAAATGAAGACCAATTTGTGAGGTATAAGGTATAGATGCATATGTCCTTTTATGGGTGTTGTGATTTTGGGTTCTATTCTTTTACCTTGTTCACAAAAAGCATCTGTCACTTGTTTCATGTGTCATGTCACTTGTCAATTTCATCAAGAAAACACTATATAAAGGATAAGTATGAGATACTGTTTTACTTATTACTGCTGAATTGTCTGCAGGCAGCAACTAGCATCCTTTGATAGCTGTTTGAAACCAACCAACCCCCCCAAACCCTTCATGTATCTTGTTTATTGTACAGGAAGAATGGTAATTAGTGTTTGACTAGTTGGTGCAAACTAATAGGTGTACTGAGTGGTGGCTTGGATTTATAGAAATGCATGTATTCTGTTCAGATACAGTACCTCCTGCATTCTACCCTGTCTTACTGTGCTAATTGGGCAGTGCCTCAAGTTTTATTCCTGGATTTTAATTGGATATATAACATTGCATGAATTTTTCAGTCCCTTTGTAGCTGGTGTTTAATGTCAGCTCACCTGTTGAACTGTAATGTTACTAGCCTTGTAAAACAGCTGCTGACAGTTCTGAAAGTGAAATTGTTTTTAATGCTGTTTTAGCTGTTGACAAATTTGTGACAGCATATCATCTTCCTTGCTTTTTGTAGCAAAGGAGCATCCCTGTCCAGGAAGTGTAGCTCCTAGATTGATCTCTTGTAATTTTGTTTGGATGGGGGCCTGCATCAAACTGGTATTCTATGCATTTAGCAAGAAGCCAGGGGAGCTTAGTGCTTGTTTGTATAACATGATTTCTTTCTTAATACTTTTAAAATAGATATTTGTCTGTTCTTGGATGGTATCAACACTGTATTTCTAAAGGAGGCTTTGAAAGTAACATGAGTCAAATATTGGGGTTTGGTAACTTACGATACTTCCAGTAAAAGTTTTCCCCCGCCCTCATTAATTCCTTATTGTGCTGTGTTGTAAGAGTAGATGAGAAGCATTGAGTAACTGAACATGTGTTAATCATAAATCTCTCCTGCTATAAGTTGGCACTAAAAAGTTTGTGGAAGGAGTAGGGCTGTGGTCTTTCATGTCTTGGACTGTAGCAATTGCCTGGTGCCTCTCTCTGAGAGTGAGAGTAGGAGCTAGGGGCCCTTATAAATGTAAGCTGTGCTCTGGTTCAGGCACTGAGTTGTAGGGGAAGGAGCTGCAGGGAGATGAGCTGACTTGCAGGATCAGGAAGGACAAACAGACTGACAGGCTCTTTCCAGAGAAGCTGCAGAGCCAACAGATTTGTGTGAGACAAATTTGCTTGAGTAAGTGGAGGATAGAGGACTTCAGGGGAGGCTGTGATTCCTGTCATTGGCCAGGTGGTGTTGGATGCTGTAGACCTGATCATGAATAAGAAGCAGATAAAGTCAGCTCTGGAAAACTGGAGGAAATGTCATCATTTCAAGTCACTAGTACATATGTGGGACAGTGTAAACAACTGAGGAGTCTTCTTGAATGTGGGGAGAATGGTTTCTTGACACAAGTGATTGAGTTAACTAGAGGAGGTTCTGTGCTGGACCTCTTACAAAGAGGGAAGAGGTAATCAGGGATGTGAAGCCTGGGACTACTGTGAAATAGTGAGGTTTAAGTTTCTAGGAGGAGTAAGACATACAAACAGCAGAATTGCAACCATGAACTTTGGAAGTGCAATTATTTTTTCCCCAAGCCAAGGATTTGCTTGCCAGAGTGTCATGAAAGGCTGTTTTGGAAGTCAAAGTGGCTCAGGAGAGTTTGTTTGTACTCAATGTAGTCTTCTCCAAGCAGAGGAACTTGGGCAAAGTTCAAATGTATAGAACAGATAAAGGATGAAGGCAGGGAGATGCAGGGGCTTAATGAAGGAAACCAAAGCTCTGGTGGTGTTGACTGTATTCTGAAGGATGTGAAGGGATGGGAGGAAGTTTTTGTGTAGAAGCTGGATTTGTGAGGTGGTCAACTTAGGTAAACTACTATGTGATTGAAAAAATGTTTCAGCTCTGAGAGGTCCTGTCTCTTGCAAGTTCAGTTTTTTTAAAAAGCTCATATGGTGGGAGAAGAACTTGCAAAACAGAACAGACTAAACTTTTTTCTATTATCTTGACAAATGGGCAAATCCATAATTAATCAATAATCCTTGGTTATGCAATGTGAAAGAAAGATGCTATCTATTTGACCATTTATTGCATCATATTTGATGAGAAAAGGAAGCTTCTTCACAGATAATTTAAAATCCTATTATGGAAGTATGACCTATGGTGTTTATTTGGTTATTTTTTTTTTACTTGGAGGATGTTTTTTTAAATTGTTTGTCACCCATAGCAGACCTATCAGGTTCAGCTTTGGGGAAGCCTTTTTCAGTGAAGATTTTCACTGGCATAATAAAATTACCAAAATACTGATGTGATTCTGAGAAGGTCTAAAAAGCTAGTAATAAAAGTACATATAAACCTCCACCTATATCTTAATTTTATTAGAAGTTGAGTGTCAAATTTCAAGAGTAATGTCCAGGGAAGTTTAATTATAGCTCATGTTTATTACAAACTTTCATTTATAATTTTGTTGATCTTGTGGTTATTGTTTTCCAATTTTGTATAAGGTGCTTTAGGTGTTTAAAAGCTCTTCAGTTCAACTTTTGGGGGATGGTTTCATTCCAACATGCACAGCTGGCATGCTTAACTAGAACTTCTGGATGATGTTGCTGATTTAAGTATTGGAACTGTCAGTCCTCTAGAAATGCTCCTGAACTCAAGAAAAATTAATTTGCTGATTCTGATTCAGATTTTTTTTCCTGAATATATAATAATGGTAGTTGTATTGCCTGACCAATGTTTGTGCTCTGTGGAGGTGAGAAACCCTACTTGAAATATGTTGAGGGCTAACACAGGAAAAAAGAAAAAAAGCCCGGGCAGGGAGCAGGCAGCAAAAAGAAAGAAGCTGTGATAACAAGTTTTAGGTGCTGTGACACTTGTGTAGCATTAGGGCTTTGGCAGGTGTGCAGTGTGGTGCAGTGAAGGCTTGGAGCTGGACGCCTGCCTGGCTTGGCCCCCGGCTGGCATTCCGAGGTCACTCACTTGTGCTGTGAGAAAGGATCCCCAGCGCCTTTGGGTGTGGGTAACTTAGTACTGCTTGCCTGTGTGCATTTACCAGTTGCAAACCCTGGGTCTGTGGGAGGGAAGGAAGGTGGTTGGGAGGCTGCCTTTGAGCACCTGATAAAATCAGAGCCTGGGTTTTGCAAACCTTTCCTTTTGTAAAAGAGTCAAATGTAGAATGGTCGAGCTCGGGCAGCCTCAGTGCCTGCCACAGTGAGTGGCTGTGGGCATTTGAAAACCCATTGCTGTTCTTTTATTTTTCTCTTATGCTTTCAGCTGGATCCTGCTTTGCTTGCTCTTAAATTTTAGGTAGACTAAACTATTTGTGTTTGCTTGTGTTATTTACCTTGTTAAGCATAGCAAAATTTTGGAGAACTGTGGAAACCACTGTTACATCTCTTGTACTTTTAGTTTGAGAAGCCATTTTTTGTGTTAGCGGTAATACGTGAAATTCAGGAATTGGTGATTCTCTATGAAGTAGTTAAATAATGAATTCAAACCTTTATTTTTGCAAGACTAGTGCTAGTAAGGATTTTGCTATTGGATTTTGTAATTTTCATGGTCTATTTTTTTAGATGATAGCTTTTATTTGATAAGAGTATGTAGAGGGTTTCTAGGTACTTTAAATAGATTACTGTTCTCTGTACATACAAAATTATGACTAATGTAGATTTTAGATGTATGATTGATAGGGTTTTTTGATAATAACCTGAATTTGAATAGCAAATGTAATTTTTGTTTTTCTTGTGATAGTTAAAGTGTAATTTGTATTTGATTTGTGCTTGTTAAATATTTTGAGGAGTTGTTAATATCATTCTTGGATATGATTCAACTGAGTCTGAAGTTTTGTCATGTGCTTCTTGTTCAGTATTTGTGGAGCTCAAAATTGGCAGATAAACTTAGACTGTGAACTCTGCAGTGCTGACACTTGTTGACAGCAGTTTCCCATTTACTCTTTTCTTTCTTCCTTTAGAGGAAGTACTGTAACTCGGCTGCAAATTAACTTCAAGAACTTAAGAGAAAGGTGTAGGGTTTTTTAATGCCTTAATGTGTCCAACTCAGTATTCATTTGATAATAAAGTTTGCTTCTGTGCCAGTTTTTTTTTGTGCAGAGAATTTTCCAGTTTAACTAACAAAAACTATAATGGGTGTTTTCTGTCAATTAGTTCTGAAAGCTAATTTTTTTAATTAGGGTGCTGAGATTCAAGAAGTGACACTGCTGTGTTAAGATTTCTTTTTTTTTTTGTAAAACTCTAACATAAAGATGCCCATCAGCTGAACTAAAGCTAAGGATTATTATTACAATTTCCTGCCCTCAGATTTCTGAGTACAGCTAACAAATTAATTTTGGTAAATTCACTTTGCAGGCATGCATGCTTGTGTATTCTCTGCGCCAGTATTCTTTCTGCAAAGGAAATTTCTGTTGTATGCCTTCAAGCAGTTAAGCCAACAGTAGCCTTCTCACAGCACAAATGGATCACGTGTTCTTTAAGAAACCAGGGCTGTGGAAAGTCTGGGATGAAGTTGGCTCTTTGCTTTTCAAGTTAAGATGAAAATTCAACACATTTGTGTATGAATTTCATAATATAATGACACTTCTAAATTTTTTTTAACTTCTAAGCTTGTCTGGAATGATACTTTCAATTTTGTTGCTATTATATTTGTTTGCAGCCCTTCTCTAAAGATGGGAAGGAAAGCACTGAAGTTGCATTCAGTGGAAAAAGATTCTGTTTTTGCTCATAATTTTGCCCTGCTTCATGTGGCTAGAGTGAAGAGGTTATATTTTATTTTCAGGTTATCTGGTTGTTTAGGGGAAAATGCTTTGAATTCCATTGTCCAAGCATGTGGTGGTTAATGTTTCTTGGACAAGTTGCTGTAAAATCTGTTGTACTTATAGCATGATTGGTAGGGTTGGTAAGATATGTTTGATAAGCTGAAGAGGTGAGGGGTGTGGGTCATAGATTTGAGAGTGAGAAATCTGTGTGCATATGTGGACTGGAAACTCCCTTTTTTTAGGGAGAGTATTTTGATAGGAAGCTTGTGAAGAGCTCTTGGGTTTTCAACTTTGGCAGTGATCCACTCTTGTTTTGAAAAGTAGACTCTGAATAGTGTATGTCTCAGGTATGTGCATCCATGCCTAAATGACTTCATCCAGGTTTTTTTTTGAGCTTTGCTTTTCTGTTGTATTTGCATTTACATATATTTTAGAGCACTTAGAACATTTGGAGGGGAAACCTCTGAGTTTCTCCTTGAAAAATGTTATGTTAACATTATCTGAACAGGAGCCTGTAAGTTGCTGCCTGTCCTGTGTAGCCCCAGAGGGGGGAGAGTACTTTGAAATGGGACAAGGGTTTCATTGTGAGCCTGTGATCGTATTTCAAACAGTCTGGGGCAGCGGAGGTGCAAGGAAGTGTGTGAGGGTTCCTGCCAAGTTCAGGCGCTGTGGTGTGGGCAGGCAGTCTCTGGATGCAGAACCAGTGTGCCTGTAGCAGCAGTACCCTCCACACCTGCAAGAGAGCGCCCTGCTGCTCTGGCTTCTACTGAGTGTTTCAAGTGCCTTCAGAATGTGTCTTTGTACCTGCTTTGTTCTTCTACTGTCTGCTCTTTGTTTTTTTCTCAATTTTTGGTCCTTAGTTTTGGCTGGTTTTTTTTCCTCCCTGACAATACCTAGCACAAGCAGACGTTGTGAAATTTCCTCACACTTTTCCCCATCTTCTTTCATTATTGTTCTCTTCTTTTTGCCTTCATCTGTTGCATGTGATGCACCATAAATTGAAGGATATGATCAGCCATCGTGCAAGTTTAGTGATGATGCATGATGATCTTGGGTGAGAAAATGGAGATGGTGTTTGTAGTTCCCTCTCTAGAACAACTTATAGATTCTGGGCTGGATAGCAAGCCCTGGGCTTTACCATTAGAGGTTGCTTTAGTTATATATGTAATTGGACTGAGAGAGATGGAAGGATGATACTATTTTGGAAATAGGGAAAGAAGTAATATTTTCTGAGAAAGCAGCTACTACTAAGTTCTTATTTTGCTTCTTGACTGATCAGCCCACCCACCCTAATCAGCTGTTTATTGAAGCAAGAACATTATCTTGTATCTGCTTTTCATCACAGAAAGTGAACTTTGCACATGTCAATGAGTTTCAAAGCTAGCATTTCTTCTTTCAGACCTCTGAATACATTTGAATTGCTTCAGTAGGATGGATGCTTAAATTGTGAAACTGAACTTTGAAACTTCAGGTTGGTTAATTTTCTTCTTAAATTAAGGAAATTTACCTGTCCTTCTCCTCCCCTTCGAAGAACCTAGATTTTTTTTTTTTTCTCACTTGAACCCTTGAGATGAATTGCCTTGCTTTCAGCATGTCCTTTTCTGCCAGCCTATATACACATGGTAAAACAGATGAATATTTGACATATACCATGTTAAAACAAAAAGCCAACAAAATTCATGAAAATCTCCAAGAGCTGCATCTTATCCAGGTGGCCTGCTGTTTGAAATATGACTCCTGGTGTGTATTGTACTCTTAGCCCTAGGATTCAGTAATGAGATTGAGTGGTATCTTGCGTGAGCACTTCTGGATGATTGACAGTGAGGTGATGTGAATCATCATTTATCAGGATATTATCATGCCTACCCTTGATAATTTCTCCCTGCTGTCTGGGGAGGTGGTGAAGACAGATAGGACTTTGTGATGTCAAAGTAATTAGTGTGTGTTGGTTTCCAGCTGAACAAACTGGAAACTAATGATCAGGTAAATGAAGATGAAGTGCATTAGTGTAAGGATGAAGGTGCAAGGACCTTGGGGAAGAGCTTATCAAAATTTCATGGGGGTTATTTGAATATCTTACAATTTGTGCAGTTGCAAGCAGTATTTTTAAACTACTAAAGGATACTTCTGCAACAGTCTATTTACATGTCCTTTGTTGATATCTCTTCTAGTGAGAGGGTCAGCACTAGGGTTAAGGACATTACACTCTTTCCTGTAAGGACTGGGAACCCCTTACGCTTTTCATAAAATCTAAGTAGTCAATTTCCAGCTAATGGCAGCAGTTTTGAATTAAATGTTAAGGAATTTCAGTGTACACTGAAAAGGTTAGATTTTCCAGTGACTCCACCCTTTTTAAAGTGGGGAGATTTACTATCATTGGGCTCTTTTTTTATTTGAACCATGACTGGATCTGTTATATTATTAAAATATTTTACTGTTGCTTGGTGCATCTGTAAATATCTTTAAAAATGTGGACTTCACTACATAATTAGTGCTACTGCAACAGGCTTTTAACAGGCATGGTAGTTTCTTGGTACAAGTTCTGAAAATTTTATGGATGTGTCATTAGTGAAATAATTTTATAACTTGAAAAAAATTTGTGTAGGTGTGTACAGCTATGCCAATGTTGCAAATAATGCTTAATGCACAAGACTAGCTGAATATAATTGCTATACCAGCAGCAAGTGGTCTGAATTAATTTTATCACCTGTGATTAGATATTGCTAATTGTAATTAACTGATTGAAAAGCTATCTATTTTACATGCTTGCTTTTCAATTATTAAAATGGTAATTTACGCATTGCCATTTATCAGTAAACTTGTATTAATACATGCCAATTTCCCAGACACCCCCAAGAATAACATACTTATGACAGCAAAGTTTTATAATTAAAGCCTCATGGCAAAATTATTCTTTTGCCTAATTTTTATGTACACAGCTTATTTTTTTTCCTTTTTATTTCAGTTGCTTCTTTGGAAGTGAGTGGGCTAGAATCTCTGGCAGGAATTTGTCTGTATTAATATGGCTCATCAGAGACATTATATTTAATTGGAGAGCCTGTGGTATAGTGGCAGGAGGCTGGAGGGAATTATTTAGCATTAGCAATGGCTCGTCTGGGAGTTGTGCACTAATCAAGGAGCTTGTGTGTTAACTGGAGGGATGATGGGAGTTATGACGATTATGACATGTGAGCACATGTCTGAATGAGAACTGGACAGGCAATGAGTTAATCAAGAAATACATTAAATGGCTCCCATGCTGCTTCATTATTACTCTGTACAGTGTCTGTCAGATTGTGTACTTTAACAAAAAATAAAGTCCAACAAATTGATGTTTTTGCAGGTAAAGTTAATACCAAATTTTTAAACCAAGAACCTCTTTCCTCTCTCTATTTTTGGAGTGAATGTGTGCTTTTAAGTGCTGTGTTGAAAAAGAGTGAGTGCTTGGCCTGCAAAATGTATTTAAACACTCCAGTCTGCAAGCTTTTGTATTTTGGCAAATGCTTATTTTTAGTAAATATTAATTATTTCCCACTTTCAACTAGTTGTCTCTAACATATTTAATTTAAGCTTTTACGTAATTAATAGCTTGTTAAAATATAAAATTTATTGTTAGCAACTTAGCTTCAAGGAGATAGAAATGTTACTATATTCCATTACCAGGATGCTCCAAATCTTATAAAGTAAAGAAACCAAACACAGTACACTTCAACTGCAATGCATAGACTATTTGTATGCAAGGTAGACACATTATATGCTCAGCATGGTTATAGGCATCCATTCCTTATCAGTCATGAAGTTATCAGTTCAGCTGAAAAAATTCATGTTTAGAGGAAATGGAATTAATAAATTGAGTCCACCTTACAAAAAGTTAAACCAACTGAATTATATCGGTAGGCAAATTTATTCCAGAGCTACTGGACAGGTGAACATGTGCATTTTTCCTGCTATTGTAAGCACTGCCAAATTTAATGCAACTTTCTACCAAACTGTAACCTTCATGTATTAGCTTAATTAAAGCAGTATCGTGGCTACTACCCAAAGTGTTAACCTGTAGGAGGTTGTTATTGAAATCCATTATCTGCGGAGTCAGTATTAGTGGTCAGCAGCAGCAGAAGTAAAACTGCAAGTAAGACCCTCCCTTGGGTGCTGGGAGCTCAGCAGGTTAAACTGTCAAAGCTTCTTAAAGGATGGATAGTTAAACCCCCTGGAGTTCAAGGTAAACCAATCATTTGCTGTCAGCAGGAAATATGACTTTATTTAGCAGGTTGGAGGGGGAAAATACCCAAACCTAAATGCTAACAGGAAAGAGGATTTAGAAGGAACTATTCTCTAAGAGTGTGTTGCTGTGCTATGTAGATTCCATACAACCTGGAAAGCATTTTTTAAAATTTCAGGCTTTTTTGAAATAGGAATTTGTTTATATAGATATTTGCTCCAATGGCTTATAAAACTATGCATAAGGTTGGGTTAATTTACTGAACCTGTGAATATTAGCTATATGTTGTGAGGAGTGCAAAATTTTGTGCCTCTTAAATGGAAACAGTTGTCAGTTTGCTGAAATAAATTTTCTTTCCTTTGGTGTTGTGCAGGTGTTGCCTGTATGGCATGCAATTATCTCTTTAACCATATAAAATAAATATAAATATATTTAGCATTGACTAAGTGTGCTATGTTGAAGTTCTAAATATGTATTAATAGAATTTGTATGTATAGGCCACATGTATTTATGATATTATAATTAGGCTGTTCCAATAGTGGTACCTTTTGTCCAATTTTTAATCTTCAAAGGTGAAGATTTGGAGCTTTTGTCTTAGCACTTCTGAAATTCTTGCTGCAAGAAAGAGAATCCCAGAAGTGATAGATTATCATAGAAGGGTGGGAACTAGGTGTTGGGGGAGCACTTTACCGTCATTCTGTTAATTAGAACAAGATTTGTGCTTTGGTGGGGAGAGCTTTGTAGTGTCCTGCAAAGAATGGTCATTTGTATATTGAGACCCATTTCCTCAATACATGCTCCGTTCTTAGACTCAATCTGCTTGATGTGCTGAAATAATACTGTCTAAGATCCATGGGATGCAATGGAGACTAAAATTCTGCTCACTATCCATGAGTAACATAAGTTGGGGAAGTGTGTATCATAGGAAATAAGCTGGGAGATGGAAATATTGTTAGGGAAAATACTCAATAAGCTAAAACCCCCAAAGCAAATAAAGGATTTTTCTAGACTCACACTAAATTAAAATTTTTACAATTTTCAGTTGTAGCTATAGCAGAACTCTGAGGGCTGTAAGGAAAAAAAAATAATTGAAAATATTTTTGTCAGATGATCTGGAAAAGAATGGGACCACATAAAGTCTGGCATCTGCAACCGTGAATGAATTGTCTAGTATTGGTAGTAACTATGTAAAAATTGTATTTGGACAGTGCAGGTTTCCTTGTCTATTCCTGCCTGTTTGTTAGGCCGTACACAGTCCTTACAGACTTGAGCTGCCTGCTTGGCTGTGCAGTCTCTTTCAGGAGTGCTTGATGCTTTTTGTCCATTGCACTGTTTTTGTAGACTTCATCTTGACATCTGCATCTTGAAATCTCAAAGCTTTCTTGTCTTTCAAAAGAAGACTTTTGAGGGTAGAAAACTTACAATGGGTTTTATAGAGAGGACCATCTTCTTTGAAGTTGTGCTATAATGAATAATTAGCATACACTGGCAGAGAAGTAATTTTCTTGAAAAATGAACGATTTTATTTAAGAACATAACAAAGAATAATTTTAAAGAAATCTGAGCATTCACATAAGTGGAATTTTGAAGGAAAAGTGCTTTACTTTTGTAAATGTCATGTAATAATATAATATTAAGTAAGAATATTTTGTAAGGCATTTTAAAGTATTTAATTCCTTCATGATGGTAATGTTGAGATTTTATGATGTAATTTTTGCTAATTTTATGTACTGCTTTAGTACTTAGCCTTAGTGGTAAAACCCCTCTCACTGGGTACCTGGAAGTGGTTAAGGGTGTGTATGTATGTGTGTATATACATACATGTGCATATATATTTTTTGTTGAGCATATATGTATTGCATAGACATGAGGAAAATCATGTGTTTTAGGAAACCTGCTCAGGAATTTTGTCATCCTTAAGATATTCTGCATTCACTGACAACTGTGTTTTCTGGTGTTTTCTTTGGATTATTTGACATTGTAGAACTTGCTTCATATTATGTCTAAATTCCTCTAAGTCTAAACTACTTGTGAAAGGAGTGCTCTCCTGCCCCGTCTCATTCATTCACTGTGTGGGATCTGATGGTCATGCAGCTGGGAGATGGTTTAACTTGCTGATCTGACAGAAGGTTAATTTCCCCTCCCCTCAGATTACTTTTCCACTGTGTCTGTTCAGTTCATTGATCTGTCTCAGCAGCACTGTAATTGCTGGAGCTGAGTGTGGAGGAGCGTTAAGGGGTGGGATCATCCTTTGAGTGGCATTTTGTATATGCCTAAAGTGAGGCTTATTGTGAAAAACGATGTAACTCTCAATATATGGTTCATTTTGGGCCTGAAGTTAGTCCACACCAGGAAGAACAGAACTCACCGTAGGTCTGCATCTTGTGTTTGCAGTTTAAAAAAAAAGAAATCAATCTTCCAACTATGATCCAGAATATATTATATTTAGTTGATGCCCACATTTCCCTTTTTGCCTTTCTGTTAAATACTGTTCTGTAGTTAAAATACCAGGTAGCTGTGGATTCACCTTACTGTTGTTGTGAACTATTTTCTCAACACTAGAACTGATTTTAGCAATCTCTGATCTTTGGATGCTGGAAGTAATGTCTGAAGTCCATCCATGTGTAGACATCTGAATGTGTGCTGCGTTCATCCATCTGAAAGGGGAACTCTATCCAAGTTAGTGCTGAAAATGCTGAATAGGGGTATGTTACCAGTGCATACTACACGTTACTTTGTACTGTGGCTGAGTTTAACCTACTTTTTCTGAATCCCAAGTGTCTTCCGGTATATCTAGCTTAATCAAGAACCAAATCTCTACTATATGAGGTTCTGCAGTTGACTGTCCTTCCTACCATGTGATACTATTTCCCAGACCTGCTTAACTACCAGTTTTCCCATCTCCTACGTGTCTGAACCCCTTTGGAAGGCAAAACAAAGAAGCATGCATGAAATGCATTCCTTGGTGAGCTTGTTTTTGGGGGAGGCAGGAAAAAGAAACAGCATGAGAAAAATCTGTCCTATTGCTTTGCTAATGTGCTTAGAAGCTGAGATTCCATTAGGGAAAGGCTGACATGTGGGTGCCGATGTGTTTGAAATGCAGGGAGGCTACTAAAAGCATTGTAGGGCATCGTTATTTTGTTAACATCACAAAAAAACTTAATTCTTTTTCTAAAACACTGAAAGTGCAGAATCACATACACTGCAAAGACAAAACTCGAGCATCCTCACAGAGCATAGTGGACTGCTCTAATAAATATTATGAATTGCTCAACTCATGCAACAGATGGAGACTCTTTCTTTGGTAAATACATTTATTAAGTCCTCCCAAATTGTTAGTCTATGTTCTGAACTAAAAATCTCCTGTTTATCCTGGAGACTTGCTGTAGTAACATATTCCAAAGTAAAAATAGTCTGCAGACATGAGTGCAGTTGCAAGCTTGCAGACTTTCTTCACAGCACTCCAGACATCAGCAAAGGTTGTGTTGAGTGGCTGTGCTGCCTCCAATTTTACTTGAGCAAAGAAACTTGGTAACTCTCCCACCAAGGGAACACCAGTGGAAGGAGGCAAGGAGACTGCTTTCCCCTCAAGATTGCTAATGTGTTTTGCTACTGACACAATAGCTTGGAGTTAAAGTTTGGGACATTATGGTTTTCCTCTCCTGGTTGCTCTGCCTCTGTTAATTGTTCAGTTCAGCCAAAGGTAGATTAATGAACAAGGTGACTGTTGATCTACTTTTTCATTTATTCTACCAAAGAAATGAATTGTTCCTGGTTTGTGTTGAGTAAAACATGTTGGAAGTTGTGATGTAAATTAACTATTTTATTCCACTAAATTTTCAATAGCAAACTTGTGTGCTAGTTGAAGGGTTCAACACAGTAAACATTTGCAATAAAATTCTGATGGAGAAGCCTTCTTTCTCACCTTTGTTCTAGAAGGTGCTTCACTGAAGCTATCTGTCAAACAATAAGCATATAGGTAAAGATTTTTAAGGGCCAAGGCCATTCTGGAACTCATCTCTAAAATCTTATCTGTAATGTCTTCAGGACTCAGGAGGCATTTTCTTGCTTGTCCCACAAGCAGAACACAGTTTGAGAGTATCACTCTATGACAGCTTTAGCATGGTCTGGTTTTCACAGTAGGCGTGATCAGGTCTCTAAGTACAGTGGGGAGTCCTTTCCTCTTTATGATGCAGGTAAAATTGTGTCTTTTTAGCAGCATACAACATTCCAGAGCTTCATCCGTGGGAGAGAGAATGGACGTTTACTTTTTTTAAGGTTACAAAAATAAATTTCACAAGTATAAGCAAGAATGCAAACAGATGAAAATCTTGATATGTGTTGAGATGTGCTTTCTCTTGGTGTTGGTTAAAAATGCTTTCTTCCTTGCCTGATTCGTGTTGCCTGTCTGTTAGTGATTGTTCAGTTCAACCTGGATCCATTAATTTTAGTTGAAAAATGGATTTTTGAGGCTCTTGGTTACTGAGGTTATTTACTGTCTCCATTTTTTGACCAGCTGGCAAACTTGAAGGGCGAGACTAGGAAGTAAAAGGAAGGATGTTATATTTTTAAATTTATTTTTCTCATCTGGTGTCCATGAACCAGGGATCTAATCCTGCAGATGCTCATGGATGGGCTGTTTTGAGGGTCATTATAGACTTGGAGGGGAATGTAACTAAATGCCCTTCACCAAAACACACGTTTGAGGCAACTGAAGAATTGTTTTAGAGTCCTTGTTTAACTATTTGTGGGCCATCAAGTTAAAATAGTTTAAAATAGGCTTGCAAAGAAATCTATTTATGTTGACTTTGCAGGTTGACCTGTTTATTTGCATGAACTTTTTTAGGTTTTTGGAGTGCTGCATAAAATTAAATGTGGGAAATATAGGGTAATTGTGGTATTTGTCTTTCACAGTTTTGTTTTTTGTGTGCTTTAGACACATTTCCATTATTTTGTTTTAAGGTTAAATGCTGTAATGGTGTGGCAGTATTTCTTTGCAGATAGCCCTTTAAAGGCTGTATGAATACTGCACATTATGTGCTCATACTTACTGTATTACTGGTGTGTGTATTTTAACGTCAAGCTGCTGAAGACACTTAGGTCAGATGGAAGATGTGTTTTTGGCAAAGCAGTAAATTTGAACCTTTTTTGCATCCGTTTTTTTTTTTAACTCAAGACTGTTCAATGCCACAGGCTTTTTGTTCTGTTTTGTCTGTCTCTTTTGGCAATGGTGCTGGCAAGATTTGAGGTGGTTGGTTTTTTTTAGCTAACTTACAAAGGATTTATTCATTAGCCCTATTTTATGGGTTGAGCTAATTGTGATTTGTCTTGCTGAGCGGTATTATGCAGTTTGGGCCAATTAAGTGAATCCACTTACACCGACGGATGTTGTTCCAATGTGTAATATTGATTTGAACTATAAAAGGAGAATGACTTGTTTGATTAGATTTCTTTGTCTGAACAATGCTCAGTCTTATCTAGTGTACCAAATAAAAGTGTTGTCTTTGCTGAGGTTGTTTTAATTGCTTCTTAGGTTTGATTAGCACTATATATCCAGCTATAACAGTTTCCCTATAATATAAATTCTGAAACAGCACAGAAGAATCAGGACGAAAATGCAGTCTGCAGCTCGGTATAACTGTCTCTGCTGTGTGAATATCAACTTGTGTTGAGACCTGGTGATGTGTAGCCTGACCTGCTCTGAAAAACTGGGACACTGGGGAATCCCAGACATTTACTCCTCAGAGATGGAGGAAAAGGGGGAGAGTGTGTGCGTGTGTGTATGTGTTAATTAGACATTTACACTGAAATAAATTACATCTGTCACATGATAAGCCTCAGAAACTGCTGAAGTATATAAAATCATCTGTGGAAACTATGCAGATGATATTAAACACTCCATTAGGAAATGCGTGTGGATATATTTTTCCTTGTTGACAAAGTCAGCCTTTACTTTTTGGAGTTAGTAAATGAGAATGATTGATTGATTGTGAAACAAACTGGGAAGAAAAGCACTTTTTGTCTTGAACCAGCTCCATAAGAAGGTAACAAACTTGAGCTGCTGAATAATTATAATGCTAGAGGTCTGTAAATTTTCTTGGTGTCTTTGATTGTTTTATAGACTATATACGCACTGAAAGCAGTTTATTTCTTTGCTTTAAAGTAACTTTTAATACAGTCTGTGTTCATACTGAGAACTTTTCTATGTTTAAATGTTGAGAGACATGTATTTAAATGTAATTTGTTTATTATGTAGATTCCAACTAGTGATCTGCAGCCGCTGAGTGGCCCTGGAGAAGGTTACCTTGATACTGCTGTGTTAAACAGAATGCCTCTAGGAGACCTATATATATTTTTTAGGTAGCAAGTTATTAATTTTGATTTCTGGAAATTATTTGAGATACTGGTTTAATTATGAGGATAATTGAATAAATTCAGAGTATGGCTAGGCAAGAGAGCATGCTACTGTCAAATGTGTGACACCCTCCAGGATAAAAGAGAGCTAACATAATCTAGGTAATTTGGGTATGTACTGGCTCTGATTCACTGCAGTCCTTCTAAATTGGGTTGTCTGCAAGGTAGATATTGACTATTTTTGTGGTGTTCATATCCAAAATGATGTATTGGTCTTCTGGAGTATGATGCCAAGCCCTGGCACCAAACCTGGCTTATAGATCCTCCTGAAATATTGACATGTAGAAGGATGTCCAAACCCAGTTGCTGCTACTGTTGTCACCTCTTACTGCACTCTGCACCCTGAGAGCTGCTGCAGCCTGGAGTGGTGCTTGAAACCAGTCTAGGCTGAAAATGGGTGGCAAGTCATCCCCAATGGACTCCTTGCTTTATTTACCTATTTGCTGGAAAGGTGGTGAAGAAACATGAAACTATTCTGTGTAAAGATGTGGCAGGATCTGCGATATAGATGCCTTGCTCTGAAGGTGGCTCCTGGACCTAAACTAGTTTTGTAGCCATTGGCCACTTCTGTGCTGTTTGCTGTTGTAGTGCAGCAGTTTGCTTCTGAAAGAATAAGCTTGTTGTTGTGTAATAAGATAATTGTTGTACTTCAGATTATTTCCAGTTGACTTTGTATCTTAATCCAAAAATAGTTACACCATTTAATAGTATTTATTCTAATGTTGTTCTGCTAAGGCTCATTGTTGAATCCAGAGTTTTGTTATTAGTAGCTTATTTCTCATAGATACAGGAGTGTGATGAGCTGGTTGGCTGTTTGTGATTGGTTTGGATTTCCAAAGGTGACTGTGTTTAGTCTCTAGTTTTTTAATTAGATTGAGCTTCTATAAAATGAAGAGTCAGTAGGTTTTGGTTTTGTTGTTTTGGAAATATAATCAGCCTTTATGAACTAGAGTACTTAAAGAATAAAACTTTTACAGGAATTAAACTGCTTTTTACACACACAGTCTTTCCATGATTTCCAGTTGTTTGTAGTCTCTAACATAACAAGTCCTTGGTAGCTGCTTGAGACTTCTCTTGAGGCCCAGGTAGCCCAATATGATTAAAAACTGCAGTATAAACGATTAAGCACTTAGTTTCAACTGTTTTCCAGCCTTTGTTGTTACCCATTCATGCTTGAGATTGCAGGGTCACTTCTGATATTTATGAAGGAATTGCATTTTTTCAAGAACCTCCTGGGACTTGCTTCTTTGTTTTTGTTGACATTGGGTTTTTTTGTGACCTAAAACAGAAACAGGATAAATCACACCTCTGAGAATTTAGCTGTTACAGACAGGTTTTGAATACCTAGGATTGTGTGATTTAAGTCAAGTGCTGAAGCAATCCTTGAATTTGAAAATCAATATATGTGAAATTTGTGGTGGTTGAGGAAGGGAAGTTGCTGGATTGTTTGTACTGTCTAGGAAGATTGCATTATGAGTTAGCTTCTGCAGAGGTAAAGGTTTAGTGAATTACTGTGTGAAGTAGGCAGCCCTTGGTAGTAGGCTGAAAGATTCAGTTGTCATGTAGACTCAAATGATGGCTTTTGTTATGTTTGCTAGTAATTACATTTGTACTATACAAAAAAATCTATTATGAATTTGTGTTACAATATTTGGGGTATTCTTCATGAACTGCAGTGCAATGTCAAAGAAATCTAAATGCGAAGGGGAATTGCCATTATTAATGACTAAGTAGCAGATTTCCAGTTTGTGTGTGCTGGTTTGCTCACAATAAGAATAGATATGAAATCAGAATAAAAGTAGATATGAGAAGTCCCTAGATGGGGCTGGATCCTGAAAATCCTCCCAGCTGTCACTGGATCCTGAAAATCTGGAGGTTTTGAACTAGGGGAGGTGGAATGGAGACCTCTTTTTTTTGGGAGATTTGCCTGGTGCATTCAAGGCTGAAGTGGCACTGAACTAGAGAAGGCACCAACAACTTGCAGTAAGGTGAGCAAGGAGAAATGGATTTACTGGGTTACAGGGTAATGTGGGAAAGGAAGAGTTGAAACTCCAGAAAGTTGAGTAGCAACAAAACATTTCATAAAGGAGTGGGGGAATACTGGGGAAAAGTGCACAAGATTGTTTATATGTATAAAACCAATTGGTTTGCAGTATTGTCTCTGGCTGCTTTTGGTACTAGTGGGACTCTATTGGTGTCTTAATGCTGGAAGTGGGTGGGTGTGCAGTTTTCATCTTGATACCTAGAAATAGCTAACAATATTTTGTCCTTTTCTATAAGGAAGCTTTTGGTTTTGTAAAATGTACGTTCTTAATTAAGCTTAAGTTTGAATGACTTTGTTTAGAACTGTAGGCCACATTGGGATTCAGAACAACTTTAAGCGTATAAACTGATTGTGGAGATAAAGGTGCTGTTTCTTCAACTTAGTGCTGCAGGAAGGATGACACAGGCTAATCTTGATAGCATTTGATCAAAATAGATTACTTAGTTGCTAAGGTGTGTGTCCTAAAAAGCACAAAAACCTGCTGCATGATTGTGCTACTGCTCTAAGGTTCTTTTTGGTTTTGCTCTGTTTATATTGTGAGACCAATGCTGTAGTGATAAAACAGTTGTGACTTTATTGAAGCAATAGTTGAAATGTGTGGTGATTCCAGAAGGTTATGTGAACTCTCATATACTTGAGAATATAGCAAATTCAGAAGCTATTTAAGATATGCCTCCAGAAAGAAACATGGAATTAGGTGGCAAGTTAATATGCTTCTTGTTGGTAGAGGATTAACATTTCCCAAGTTCAGAAAAGGTCAATAAAACTGAAGAAAAAATGAAAATGCTTAATAAGTGGCTCTTTTCCTTTTTATAAATCTGTTATATTTACCTACTACTTATTTCTCATTGTATTGTTCAAAATATTGTCTCACTGCTGCCTGTCAGTGTTTGTAGATGTTTTTTGGTTTTTTCTGGTCTTGTTTCTTCTGAATGAGCCAATAGTGTATCCAGACTGTGTAACTTCTAACTTGTTTGACACACTTGACGGCCTTTGTACTACTTGCAAATAAACTTCCTTTTCACAAAGAACAAAACTTCCAGATAAAAATCAAAAATATTGTGTAGAATTACAGAATATGCTGAGTTGGAAGTGACCCACAAGGATTGTGGAGCCCAGCTCTGAAGTGAATGATCCATACAAGGACCAAAACCAGAAGCTTGGTGTTATTTATACCATGCTTTGGCCAACTGAACTCATCTCAGAGTCTTATATTTCTCAAATGTTAACACTAATTTTTGAAAAGAGCACTGATTTTAGACAATATATTTTCAGCTTCAAAAGGTGAAGATATAAAACAGTTTTACAAATTGGTAAGCATTGGAAATGTTGAATTGTCATTCTAAATAAGTCTTACTGACAGCCAACAATCTTACCCATTTTAAACAATGGCATGCTTTCTTAAATACATACTCAAAGGGAGCTTACAAAAAGCAGAATGAGATAAAACTGATTGTTTGGTTTCATGGTTATATCTGCATCTTACTTGAAAGAAAACTATTCTGAACTCTGAAAACATGTTAAAGACCAATCTAATTAACTTTTTAAGCTTAAAGATAAGCATTCTTGTGAGATGTAAGAAAACTTATTACTCCAAACCTAGTTATTTTAGTATTCTTGGTAAAATGTTGGAGATGTTTGTCCCTTTTTTGTTTGGCTAAAAATATTTGGCAAATGCATATAAATGAGGATACAATGGATTAGAAATCAAACATGAGCCTGCTTAAATGATTCTCAAGATTTTCTGGTTCACATGTAGTGATATTGAACTCTTTAGTCATAGGCTTTAATTTGTGCATGGTGCTGACCTGATGCTGTGCAGGGACACTCATTGCATCCCTTCATTCAATTCACTCTAATTATCCCCAACTTCCTGGGGAGCCTGCTTAGAACTGGTCATGAATGTTTGTTATTAAGTATTAAGATATTAGACTACCCTGGTTACAAGTAACAAAGTAGTTTTTAGTCTGAATTTACATATAGATGATCAGTATAGGAAAGTGAAATTATATTTGTCTTGATTTTATTTAATCAAATTCAAAATAATGTATTAGAACAATAAAACATTTTGAAAGTGACTTAAGCTCAGAGCTAAATGAAATGAGATTTACTGTGCAAGTACTTGTATAAGCCAGTGTTGGTAATTTCAGCGTGTATTTTAGAGTGGCTATGGTATGTAAATGATCTTTGACACAATCGGATTTGTGTGCATGTGACTGGGTGATATTAATTATTTTTGCTGGGAGCATCTGTTAATGCAGACTATTGCCTCTTCAGGTTCACGTGAAAATGGCGGATGAAGCTGTCTGTGTTGGCCCAGCTCCCACCAGCAAAAGCTACCTCAACATGGATGCCATCATGGAAGTCATTAGGAAAACCAGGGCCCAAGCTGTGAGTCTGAATGTGTCTATCTGCTGCAGCTGTTTCATATATAGAAAGCAGAAAAGCCAGAGTTTGTATTTTTTTAAAGGTGTGTGGGGGAAGTGATTGAATATGCTATTCCAGTTAGTTCATGTCACATGAGTTAAATGTGTCTGAAATCGCTACTGGAAATTAAAGGCTTTGTAGCATCTGGCAGCACTGGTCGCTGATCCTGCAGGTGGCTGCTGGATTCAGCTTTCACACCAGGGAGCAGCTTCAGTTCATTTCCAAATTTTCTGGGGGAAAAAAAAAATCCCAATTAGTTTTGAGTGCTAACCCTTTATATGCCATAATGGCTTTTTTGAACATTTTACAAAGTGTGTCCAGAAAGGCTTTTGCTTAAACTTCATTTGAATCACTTTCTATATTGTATAAATGTTACTTGCAGGAAGGTAAATGGTGCATCCTGTAATTGCTTTTGTTTCAGAAGGTTTACAAAATGTGCATTAGCTTATTTGTGTAAATGTGGGCAAGTCTGCCTATTTTCCCTCCAAGTTGGCCAGAGATTCAAAGCTTAACAGGAATCAGTAGGAATAACTATTATGTGGTCATGTTCACATTCCTAATGTTCTTTGTTCTGTCACTGAAATGAATGTATTATTCAGAGCTACTGTGCACAGAGCATTTATTAAAATGAAATTTGATGTGTATCTATCAGCAACACTAACTACCCTTGAACAGCTGGATCAGCACTGTGATTTCTTTCTAACATGATGTTTTGGTACAGTGCCTTTAGGGGCCAGAAACAAAACCAGTATTTTCTCCCCTTTCAGTTTCTGAATATGAAACCCAGTTATTGGCTCTTTAAAAGAGGTGAATAAAATGGCTTATGCTTTGTCTGTTAGAGTATATTAGATCAAGAATCTTATGTGACTTGCAAAAAGTAAAATGAAAACTTTCTCATGCTCCTCCCAAGTCATTAGGCTGAATGTATATTGGGGTGTGAGTAGCAAATGAGGCACGCAGGATGCTTGACTTAGACTAATGAAGAGAGTATATTGTGCTTTCTAGGCAGGGTCACTAGAGGTAGGGGGCTTATGATTGGGGACCTGTGCACCATTCTTGTGGTTAGGGCTGGAAATATTTTGGGATACAGAGTACTTTATAGTGGTTACTCAGGAGAGTGTGGATGAGCACATTTGGGGAAATCTGCAATGGAGCTAAAAAGAGCAAAAGGCAAATCACCAAAGGTAATGTTCATTTACTCTGCAAACAGCTCCATTTGCTCTGCAAGCAACCCTGTTCTCTCTAGTTAAATAAGGAAAGTTTGTTTCAGAAATGATAGCTCAACAACTTGAATTAGGATAGAAAAATCAGTGTGTTAAGAGAGTTTCTTAAGGCATTCAACCTGTTTAAATGCTTAGTGATCTAGTTTACCATCCTCTGTATCTGAAAACGTGCTAGTGACTTTGGTGTGTGGTTTCAGAACTCAATCAGCTTGAATTTTTTTCTTTTGTCTTCCAAGGTACACCCAGGATATGGATTTCTTTCAGAAAATAAGGAATTTGCTAGACGTTTGGTAAGTTATTTTTATTTGCTTGGCTGTGACTGCACTGGATGGCACATGCTTGTTTCAAGGTATCTAAGGAATCAAGCTACCAACTCAAGGCAAATCTAAAAGATACTTTAACATAGGGGATTTCAGTATGCTTTCTGTACATGTGAATTCCTTGCATTTTGAGGATGTAATTGCAGGCTGAGTTTTCTTTTGGGAGAAGTCTGTAAGAACTTTAACCCAGGATGTAAAAACCTTTCAGGATTTTCGCTTATGCCTGGACTGTTTATGAGGCTGCTCTGCAAAACTGGGTCACTGAAATGATCTAGGTTAAAAGTATCTGGTTTTAAGTGATCATCTTGGTGATTCATAGCACAGCTGGTGAACAGCTGTATCAGCAGCCCTGAGAAGGTGCTGAACTGCACTTTGGGATGGGAATAGAAAGCTGTTTAAAAATTGGCTTCCCTGCTGGTGATCATGGAGCTGCATCCTCTGAAAGGACCAAAGAGTCAAGAGGGTGCTGTTTTCACTTTGTCTGAATTTATAAAAATTATTGTTCAAACCTCTTTAGTTCAGTAAGGTTTTTGTGTATCATGAACTGATTATATGGTGTGATTTTATTTTTTTTCCAAAAGCTTTCATGCAGCTGCTTAAAAGTGTGGGCAGTGCTAGGAGGAAGTTGCATTCACAATGTTTGAACAGAGTCCTGGGTGGATGCTGTATGTGTAGTCACTGCAGATCATGTATTATTGTCTACTGATTTTGCTCAGAATGAGGACAAGCACATACTACATTGAAGTTCAAAGTAAAAAGCCATTGCAGCTACCAACTTTGTTATGGAGTAAATGAACTATGTAGCTGAAGAAATACCTTGGTTTACAGGCAGCAAGAGAAATTATTTTTCTGCTTTTGAGAAAAATCTGCACCTTTTTGATTCAGGATAAAAAACTTAAATGGAGAATGTGATTCTTGTTCTTTTGTCCTTAGCATTTGTGAAACAGATCTTCCACGTACCTTCCTTGACTATTTCCTTTAGGTTTGAGTTCTAGTTGTAATATAGACTCTTACTTTGAGTTGATTATTTGGTGTTAGGGAATACCACCTGCTCATTAAGGAGACTATTTGAGAATGAAATCTAAAAATTTCATACTTCAGTTGCTGGGATTTTTTTTTTTTTAAAGCTCCTAGACAAAAACAAGTGCAGGTTCTGTGGGATGCCGAGTATACCCTGCTGGCTGCTGGTGATGTTAAAGTTGAAAATTCTAAACAGTTGGTGTTTGCCAGAATTTACCAAATCTGGGGTGATCTTTTACATGTTATTTTCATGCAGTTTAGCAGCTTTCTTTTATCACTGCTCTGCTTTGTGTACCAGAGGTTCTTTTTACAGGGAAGATTCCTGGCTTAATTTATAACAAACTGTTCTTAGTGGATTAGACCAGGAGGATAAGTGGCTTTAGATGGCAGTTCCTGGTTTTTTAGTAACAAAAAAAAAAGAAATTGAAGTGTTCACTTATGGTGTTTTGCTTTGTTTTGCTGCTGCATGTGGAAATTTGGTAGTTATTACTCTGAACCAGGCACATTCTACAGTGTGTGGTTGTCATTAACAATAACACGAGAATGGTGTGGTAATGTTAGTTACAATATTGGTGATGTGGGTTGGGAACAATTTATTTGGCAGGATTAAGCAGAAATGGAGAAAGTACAAACATTCCTGTAGGTCTTCTCCACCCTTCTATTTCTCATCTTTTCACTCAGATCCTAGGAAAGTTTCTTAACTATTTCCTGAAATAATGTAGTGACTAAAAATGTGCTTGAATTTTTGGTTGGTGCTGCAGTCTCAAAATAGCTTTAATTATGTTTCAGAAACCCAGTGTGTTCAGTTCTCTAAAAATATAACAAAACAAGATAATGTGATTTTGCTTTCTGAAATGCACTATTTAAAGTCTCAATTAAGACATAATCATGCTTCCCTTGATGTCAGTGGCTCTAGAAGATCAAACCCCTGGTGAGAACTGGTGAAATGATCTATCTTTTTATCCCTAGGGCTGCTTATATTTTTTTCAAGACACTCTGATTAATATAGTTAGGAGGAAAACTTGCCTGCTGTTTTTTCTCTTTATTGAAGACTGTAACTGTTATGTTGTTAAACTGTTATGAAGTTGCAGAAGACGTTTTTGTTCTGTTTTCTTTCTCCCTATCCTGTTCTTTGTATATACTCTGTTTTGTTCCTTTGCACTGAAAGTAGTGATGGAACTTATGAAACTTGGGCTTAATTTCCTGGTACACATCTGTACTTTTAAAATAAACTTCTTAAATTGGGAAACTGAGAAGGACACTAAACTTTGTAAACTTGCCAGTCTATCTGTAAGAACAGTAATGAGCTCAAAGCAAGGCTTTGTCTTCAATTAACACATGGAGGGTCAGTTCACATGTAATCCCACTGTGTGTGATTTGAACAAAAGCATGTCTTTTTGTTCATTATTGTCTGAGGGACTCATGGAGTAGGATACAGCTGTAGATAGTGCTTTTGAAGAATTTGGTAGATACTTAGAGTATTGAAAATTGCTGGTCTTTATTTTTTTCTTCTTCAGAAACTTAATTTTGTTCTCCCTTAAAATAGGCAAGGGAGGCACAATAAATGATCCTTTGTTTCCAAAACAAAAATTTTCAAAAAACAATCAGTGGGTGAATATCTGGCATGTTGTTCATTGTGATTCAATAAACAAATTGGTGTGTTCAGTCCTGTCTCTGTGTATCTGTTCTGGTTGCTGTTGTTGGCTGACAGAAAAGAGATCCATGGCATTTATACTGAACGAGTCTGCTAAAGGTTTTATAAATACTAAGGTCAATTTCTTAAAGATTGGTATTTGAACATGGAATCTTTGGATGATTTTTTGATAATGCTGATAACATTATGTAGAATAACAAAATATGGGTTTATGTAAGTGGGTGTGTTTTCTTTAGAATCAGCAAATAAGCTGGTACTTTTAGTTTATGCATTCAAATATATTTTCATGTAAGTAACTTCCCTCCTTCAAAGAATAATTGCATAATATTCAGTATTGTCATAAATGTTAAGGTTAATTTAAAATCTATTGCAGGATTAATAAAATGCTAGTATCCTTTGCCAGATGCTATGCAGAATTGCATAGAGCAGTTTGTTCCTTTCCTGCTTTAAAGAGTTTGCTAGTGACCCCTGTATTTAGATTAGCTTGCTTAATGTTTCCTATTTTGTAAAATTAATGCAGACCTTTTCTTAGAAGCTCTATCACCTCTGTTACCTAAAGCAGGTCTTTGGAATTTGGGAAGGAGATAGGCCTGAGACTAAAGTAAGCCTTTTGGTTGACCTGTAATTGAAAGATATACTTTTCTGAAATTGCCTTTTTTCTTTCCTTGCTTGCAAACCTCCAGTGCAGCTGTTTTTGGGGGGGATGGGAATGCTGAGTTGGGTCTCTTAACATGCTGAATAGTTTGGGAGGATTGGCCCATGGTCCCAGTGACTCTGTTATGGTTTTGGTTGGGTGTTTTTTATTTTATTTATTTTGTTTTGGTTTTGTTTGGGTTTTTTTGGGTCTGGGTGAGAAAACAGTGAGAAGAAAGCAAGTGTGTGATTGGCTTGCAAAGTCATTATTCCAGAGTCAGTGTGGCTGTTCGTCTAGCTGATGCTAGCAGCAAGTAGGAGTCTTACACTTGTAGCTGATGTTATGTTCCTTTCCTGCTTCCTGGTAGTGATTATGCGCTTAGACCTTGGTACATGGTGACTGTGTTGCAGTTAGTCATAATGGGATCAAGTTTCTTGTTAATTTAAAGAAACAAATGAACTTCCACTTTACTGACTGCCATTAAAGTATCTTGTGATGCTACTGTTAGAAATGAAACAAATCGGCTGAGTTATTATTTTGTAAGCTTAGTAGGAAAAATATCAGTTTGCAAGATTATAAAACTTCAGTGTATTTTGATGTCTTGTATGTGTGTGATAGAGTTTGTGCTTTTATAAAAGGTCGTGGATTGTAGTGTATTTCCTCCAAGAAAATTATTTGATACGTGCATAAAATGATCTAAAAATGATAGCAATTAGTTACAAATGCAGCCTTTATCTGGGATATTCTTTTCTGAATGCAGCCTTGACAATATTCTGACACTCTGTTTGATGGTGCAAAAATAGCCAGCCACTGCCTCCTTCCAAAATCCACTCCTTGGGGCAGAAGCCATAAACATGGTGAGAAAAAAGCATTCAATTTTGGAATAAGACATGAATCTTTTTGGGGTTCCTAGTGAAACCTGATTGTATACATCTTTTGTGCCTTTTAAACAGCTACTGTTTGACATGACTGGGGGAGAACAAAGCACCCAGTGCTATTTCTCTTTACCTTTGAAGCTAGATTAACATTCTCGGTGGAATTAAAAATCCCAACAATGTATTGTCTGAAATAAATGGGCAAACAATGTATATGGAAATAGTTGATCACATGTTTGTAAATGGCTGCTAAGTTTGAGAAGGAAAAGGTAAACCAAAGAACAACTTGTGTTGCCTTCTGTAGGGGGACACGTCTGATCTGTGAAGAGCTTTGTGCAGGTGGGTCTACAGACCTATGCACAGCTAATATAGGATTCTTACTATTTAAAGTGTAAACTCTTACTGTCAGGAGTGTTTCTTTACCATTGTTGTGCATGGCTTTGTTACTTGTAAGCAAATTGTGAAGTTCCTTCATTGTGGTTTAGTGGATGCTGCATTTTTGAGAAACATTTGGTGGGATTCTCATGCTGTTCCCACATGCATTAGCTTTTTACCTGATAACTCTTTTAACTGGTTAGCATTTGTGCTTCCCAAATTGTGAAAAGGTGGTCCAAAAAAGGCAGTGGAAGTTGGTATCAAGAAGTTGCTTATGGCAGAGATTGTATACTTCAAGGAGTGGGGAGGACAGAGCTTTTAATGTGTGTTTTGTACACTGTGCTTTGCAGGCCGGAGTTTCATTGCCTACCAAAGCCAGCAGTGTGTTTGCTACCAGTGCCTGTGGTGGCTTAAGGTGCTTTGTCTGTTGGAGACTGGAGCTTTTGTCTGTACAGGATAATAAAAATTGGGCAATGTACTGGCCTAAGTGAACAGGTCACTGCTTTGCTGCCCAGAAGAGCTCTGCCTGAGAACCTATAATTTTGATGCTTATTTTACTTTGAGGCAGAATACTTCTGAGTTTTACTTGTATTCTTGTGTTTAATACTGAGCCAATCTTTTTTTCACCGAAAAAGAATCTAAATCTGCTGTATCAGTTTGGGTGAAATCCACGGGAGAAACAAATAGTGTATTAAATCATGGGCAGTGTTTGTCAGACATGACTAGTCCATATGAGCTAGAAAAATGAAATTGAGTCATCTGAACTGTCTGCTTAGCACTTACTAGGGTGGAAGTAGGAAGGCTGCATTGCTCCTTTACTGTAGAAAACTTCAAATACCTTTGCTAAAAACCTTTGATGGCTTATGTTACATCATCAGTGTCCTGTTTAAGATTGCTATGCAACAAAACAGATTGATGCCAGTTCTACCAGTTCTACCCTGTTGCAAATCTCAAATAACTATCTTGAGAACTGCTGTATATAGCTAGAGCATTTCTTTCAAGGTCAAGGTGTATGCTTAAACTTAAAAGTCTCAGGATGCATATCTACAGGTCTTGTGGGTAATACATGTGTATAACCTATATACATGTATTTAACAATGCAGGGTATTGTTTTGTCAAAGATTGATGTAATTTGACAAAAGTTCTCTCCTCCCTTTTTATTCTTTTATCTAGACTTCATAATATTAATATTTTTTTCTCTTGAGCTCCTTTGTGATTAGGCAACTTCCTATGCTATGGCAGTCTTGGCCTATTTTTTAAACTTGTGTTTTTTAAAGCTATGTCTTTTCTTCAAGTGACTTGGTTTGAAAGCTTTAACATGTGCAACTGTCCTTAGGAAAAATGAAAGCACAAAACCTCTTGATTTGAATAGTAGGGCCTAGCAACTTGAGACTCTTGGTGGATGAACTGTGGACTTGCATGGCTTCTGGACCAAAGATTTAATGCTGTGCATGTGATTAAAGAAGATACTAGAGATATTTTTGCCTATATGGCTATTGTAAGTAATTTAATGTTTCTCACAGATGTCTTTTAACAGTAGTACTTTGGCATGCTTATTTGCCTGTGTGGTTCTGCAGATGAATGGATATATGGAATCCCGATTTGTAAAAAATCATTATTTCTTGATGTGCAGTGCCCCTGCAGTAGTACTTCCAGACTTACAGGAATCCTTCCTGTTTCTTTAGAAATACTTTCTTCTGTCCTCTTTTTTTCACTGTTGCTCTCTGGTTGTGAGAATGAAAATGTACTGCTCTGTTTCCACAACTGCAATTATATTAATTGTGTGTACTTGTATTTTTCCTCATTGCAATAAAAGATCTGCAAATGAAATGCTATGTAATTATCTTCTTACACAGGTAATATTATTTCCTCTCACTTTCTGCCTCTTTACTATTGATTTGCAATCATGCAGACAAGCTTGTCTGGTTTTGGTAAATTCTGACCATTCTGATCTACAGTTATTTGTTAATTTGTCCTATTCTGTATAACTGATGTAAGCTTGTCTGGTAACCTTGCAAATGTGATGTCCTTCTCTGTTTCTAAAATCAGTTTTAAATGTTCCATTAATAATACTGGAGTTGGATTAATCATAAATAGTTGAGATATCTTTGCAATAAGAACTTCTGTTGCTCTGAGATTCTAATTTACTTTTGTGGCAAGGCAGGTGAAACTTCAGTGTAGAATTCAACAATGCTTCCTTAATAATCACTTCTGTTTTCTGTCTGCATTTTAAGAAATTATATATTTTATAGTGGTTGATGACCTATGTTCAGAACATCTACATTACAGATTGAATACAAGAGCTTATATGTGTTCTTCATAAAATATCTGTATCAAGAAAATGAATTCTGACTTTAAAGATGAATGCAACTTAGTAAAGGTTTTTTGTGCATTCTTACAGTTGAAATACGTTGAAGCAATAATGTGCATGGTAGAATCATTTTCTGAATCACAATATGAATTTTCTGTTCTCTACTGTTGCTGGAAACTAATTGCAACAGGACTTGAATCAGTCTACTGAATACACACTTTGAGCCAAGATGTCTCCTTACAACTTGCTGTATTTTTGTACACAAGGGCTTTTGTCATTGACAGTGGTGTGTTACCTGAGGAGGGATATGAACATGCTACATCTGTTTCATCCCTAGGCTAGGAGGTGATTACTTTTGAGGGAAGCTTTTAAATTTAATTCTTGAAGCCTTTTTAGCTTGGGTTGATCTGCTGAAAAGCAGCTCTGAGAAGGAGGACCTGGAGGTCCTGGTAGGGACAGCAAGCTGTCCATGGGCCAGCAGTGTCCTTGTGGCCAAGAAGGTCTGTGGTATCCTGGGGTGCCTCAGGAAGAGCATGGACAGCAGGATGAGGGAGGTGATCCTGCTCCTCTGCTCAGCCCTGGTGAGGTCACATCTGGAGTGCTGGGTCCAGTTCTGGGCTCCTCAGCACAAGAGAGGCAGGAACTCCTGGGGCGGGTCTGGTGGAGAGCAGCAAACATGAATATGGGGACTGAAGCATCTCTCTGGGAGCTGGACTTGTTCAGCCTTGGGAAGAGATGACTGAGAGGAGACCTCATCAGTGTCTGTGAGTATCTGAAGGGAGGGTGCCAAGAGAATTGGAGTCAGGATCTTGGTGGTACAAGAATTAGGACAAGAGGAAATGAGCAGAAACTGATGGATGGGAAGTTTTACCTGAACATGAAGATGATCTTTACTGTCAGGGTAATTGAGCACTGGTGTAGGTTGCTGAGAGAAGTGGAGGTGTCTTCCCTGGAGATATTCAAAGACTGTGTGGAAGTAATCCTGTGTAATGTGCTCTAGGGGTCCATTCTTGAGCAAGGAGGTTGCACTAGAAGACCTCCAGTGGTCCCCTTCCTACCTCAGTCTTCTGTGATTGTTGTGGGGATAGGATGTATTTATGTCTTTGGTTTAGTGACTTAAAAATGTCAATACCCTGCTGAGTCTTCATTCCTAATTCACATTCTATAGTTGGCTCTTTCTGATTTCAGTTCTAGTGGAATCTGAAATTTTAATGACTTCTACACTAGCTGTGGAAAAGGATGCTAGCTGAAAGGTTTTTGGTTAACATGTTTTTAAAGATGAGCTATTATCCTGCACTGGGCAATTTTTTTTGTGGGGGGCTTTGTTTGTCATGGTACATATTTTGATTGTAATCTTATTTCAGGAAATATTTTCTTGAAATTAGGGCTTAACATCATGTTGAATTATTAGAACTTAGTTTTATAAACATTATTTTATACATCTGTTTGGTTTCTTTTATATTTTTGTATTTGTCTTGATTAAAACCTTTGTATAGGTGCTTAATATCTGTACAGTATGAAATATTGCTGCTGAGCTGTAAAGTTTTCAAATATTTTGAATAGTTTCTACAACTATGAGACTTAACCTACTACTTTGTTTAGTATACTATAGGATTCCCTTGTGCATTCCCTTGTTCCAGTATTGCTTCCTGGGCAGGAGACTGTCATGTAACCTCTCTGGGCTGAGTGCTCTCTGTGGTGTGAGAGCTGCTCCAGTTACCTCTGTGTTGAGAGAATCACTGCTAATATGCCAGATACAGTTGGTTGCTGAAAGTGAATTAAGACACTGTATTCAGGCATGTCAGGGTTAAATGAGGTTTTTCAGTCTTTAACCTGTTTAAATGACACTTTAACTTCTTAGTCATTCAGTTACTGTCCTCTAGATTGTTACAATATCTTCCAGCTGGTTGCTCATTTTTATTGTATGGTTGTAGAATGCATAATTCAGTTGGACCTGGTTTCTACTTAAGCTATCAAATACTGTCTTTATTTCACAGAATGGTTGAGATTGGAAGGTACCTCTGGGGATCAGCTGGTTCAATCCCTCTGCTCATGTAGGGATACTCAGAGCTGGTTGGCAGGACCATGTCTGGTGGGCTTTTGACTGTCCAAGGAGGGGGACTCCACAACCTCTCTGGGCAACCTGTGCTAGTGTTTGGCCACCCTCACAGTCAAAAAAATGTTTCCAGATAGAGGGAATTTACAGTGTTTCAGCTTGTGATTCTTGCCTCTGATCCTGTCACTGGACACCACTAAGCAGAGCCATGCTCTGTCCTGTTGGCACTCTCCCTTCAGGCATTTGTATACATTGAGCTCCCTTTCAGGTTGAGCAGTCCCACCTCACTCAGCCTTCCTCATTGGAGAGTTGCTCAAACAAAAGACTGTATGAACATATCAACATAAGCACTACTTAATAGTACCTTACCTTGTTTGTCAGATTTTGTCAATGACAGCTTTTATTGAGTGCAGCAGGAATCATGACCCCCAGGTAAGAGTAAGAATTTATTAAGTTGCTTGCAGCCACCTTATTGTGTTTAATGGTTAATTTTGTTCATTTTGCAAATATTTTAAAGAATTCCCTGGAATTCTTTACAATTCCTTTAAAATGCTTCCTGCTCATTCTTATGCATGTATCTGCCTTTTCACTGCCTTCAGGTTTGCTTACAAATAAACTTTGTCTATTTTCACAGTTTGTTTCATTCATTTCTATTTCAGACTGAATGAAAGTCATCAATAACATTGGTAGCTTAAAGTACTGCATCTACTGCACAATTCTTGCTAGAGTTACGGGGAAGGTCGCTAAAATACTTAGCAGCTGGAATGTTCTAGCAATGAAGTTTTGGATTAACACAAGTGTAAGAGTTCATTTCCTTAAGTTAGGTGATGTGTTTTGTGTAGAGCATAGCAAGTGCTTCTTGTTCCTTGAAGGCCAACTGGTGTTCAGCCCCTGAGGATCAGGTTACTGAGCTGTGGCCAGGCCTCAGTTCTGACTGTGACCAAGAGATTGCTGTTCCCAGTGGCCTGTTACTGCCTGTCCTCATGAGGGGTTATTGCCTTCTTGGGTATGCTGGGATGACAGTGACACCTAGTCACTTTGTAAACCTGTCCTGTTAAAATTATCTTTGTTTAAACAAATCATATATCCTCTGCTCCTAACTCCCCTATTAAAGTCTTTAGGCTACTACAGCTGATTCTAGCAGAAGCAAGTTAACAAGTTTCTGCCTTACTCAGAATGGAGGCAACTCAAAGGGGTGGTAGTTTGGGACTGGGGTAAAGGCTATGAGAAAAAAAAAAAGCAACTGAAATTAATGAACTTTAAATTTACTTATAGCTGAACTAGTATTAGACAGAAACCTTATTGAGAGGGATTTAGGTACCTAAAGGCTGATTCAGGTACCTAATTTAGCTTTTGAAAGTCCATTCTGAGTGCCATCTATTTATGATGTGTCCTTATAAAAATGTTATTTAGTAAAGCATTTGAAGAACTTGCTTAACCAAATAATCTTTAAATAATTTTTCATCTACAAAATATGAAGATCCCTGTTTTATGTGTGTGGTTTTTCACAAAAAATTGTCTTCCCATTCTCCAGCATGTAAGTTTACAGCAACTTCTTGCAACATTGATAAGTGTGAAATTTTAAAAGCTTTGAAACTCGGAGTGAATATAGTTGGTAGGGCTTTTATTGCACCATGGAGTTGCATCACTGTTAGATGCTGTGGAGGCAAAGGTGTTGTTTTCTGTGACTCTGCAGGCCATTGCTGTTTGGAGAAGATTATTTTCAGGGTCTTTACCTCCCTTGTGCATAATAGGAAGGAAGAAGTTGCTACAAGTTGACTCCCTAACCTTGGGGCTTATTGGCAGCTAATCATGGTTTTTTTTTGATCACCTAAGATCTGGCACTGCTAATGTTGTAAACCTGGAAATTTGTGTGTTGTTCACATTTATGTTTTTTTTTACTGATACCTTGAAAAGTTTAATGGAAGATTAAAAATAAGGCTGTTATCAGTGTGCACACATTTGTCTGTCATCCTGATTTTTGCATCAGAACTGCGTAGGAAGCATACACCTGCTGAACAGTATCTCATTGTTTAGAGAGGAGTTCTTTAATTGATACTCATTTATGGCTTTCAGTACACACAGGGTTAAGTGAAAAGGTTGCAGTAATATCTAGTAAGCTTTTTTCCCTTTAATGTGCTCATTAGCAGTGGCAAGTGCAGTTTTTAGCACATGTCAGTAATTTACATTTCATTGCTGAGTGGCTGCCCTTGTTCAAGAGTTGTTTTTAAGCCTGATGAATATACTTGTGTTGGGAATAAACTGAGTAGAAGAATTGAAAGCCAAATACCCTGCCAGGCTTTTCAGTTGGTGCTGAAGTTTCTAGTGGGCCACTGATTAGTAATGCATGAAGCAGCAGAAAAATGCAAAGATGATGTCTAGGAGGGTTACTTCAGGTAGATTTACCCTTAAACTGCTCTTCTCTTGTAACTCCTTTTACAATCATTTTCCTCAAGATTTCTCCTTTAGCAGGCCTTCTCGATGTGGTACATTAGATGACTAATGTAATCCCAATTAGGTTACTTAGAAGTGCTACAAAAAAGCAATGCCTGTGCAGTGAGTCTCAGAAACAGATGATCTTACAGGCTGTGCAGGTTCCTGCTCTCAGATCATGATGATTTGCTCTTGTACTTTCTTCTTTCATCTGCCTCATCTCCTACTGAATGGCTTGAAGATGTGTGTGGTTCACTGCAGTAATGGCAAATATGTGTTAGGATGCAGTCACATCGTGGTTGGCAATTCAGATGCAAAATAAAGGTTGCTTTTGGAGGAAAATTGATGCTTTTATGTAACAACAGCTTAGTTTGGTAATAAAACCGTATGATTAGCTAAATGTATTCTTGATGGAGTGATATTCCTGCTATTTCCCAAGCTACTCTATTTTCAGAGCACTATGTGGAAACTTATACTGTGAAATTATACTTTCTTTTGTAGAGAGGCCTGCATATATTTTCTGTCCGAAAGGGTAGATATTGCTGAATTTACATATGTACACAGACAACGAAGCATTTTTATTCCAGGTGCCTGTTAGGATCATAGTGTTCTTCAGAGCTCTTGCAAAAGAGTACTGGTGCTTGCTCTTTCCCACTTTCACTCTTAGGTATTGTGAACACAGTTTATATTCAAGTTACTTACAGTTTGGGGATGGGGAATGCATTAAACATTTAGGATGGGGGGGAAACCAGCAAAAGATATTCCAGAACATTCTTGTGAATAAAACCTGCCAGTTTATTGTGTAAGAATCTGTGAACCCTTTTATTACTCTATACGCACATTGGGCGCACATATTTAAATGAGAATGTTTGTAGAAAGTAGAGCCATTTGAATATTTTTCACATGCTGAAAATATTTTCATAGCTGCCTTGGTCAGGTTTGGCATTCCTATTGATAACTTGCAAAGTAGCTCTTTGGGTTGTCTAGAAAGGCTGAGTCCTTTACCTTTTCTGTGTTAGCATGACGCTATCTACAGTGGTAATTCAATGATTGAGATTGTGATTAGACAGCAAATACTAGTTTGAGTTAAGTAGTAAAGTATCCATGGATCTTACTGGAAAGACTTCTTTGGTTGAGAGCCACAATTTTTTTTCATGGCTTGTTATAAAAATCTTGAGGGGAATTATGTTTTTTTTCTTGAAAATCTTGTGTGAAATACTTTGCCTCGTGGTTAGGACACTTGTATGTTCTTTGCTCTCTAAGAAATCTGGAGATGCTTGCGTGGCAAAGTCACTGAGACTAGCAATGAGGTTGAGGTTGCTTGCACAAAAGTGGGGAGGACATTTTATCCCTTAAACTTAGAATGGTTTTAGTTTCTTTTTCAGTTGCAGCTGAAGTCATAAAGTATTTGCAGATTATGTCTTAGAACTGGACTGTGGTTCTGAGTGGATCAAATGGAGGGGGGGCTAAGAGTGCTTTCAATGAAGATTTCTTCTTGGAGGTTTATGGTAGGGCAGACTTCTGGGCTGGGGGCTTAGTCTCTAGTCAACAGGTCCTCTGGCTCTCACCTACTCCTGCCTGGCTGAAAGTGCTTCCTGATGGCTAGCAAAGCACATCCTGTGGCTGTTGTGGGTGCCACTGCCATCCCGAGTCATCCAAGTAACATGGAGTTATGTCCTAAGGCATTGTTTATTGTATATATTTGTGTGTAGGGTTGTGCAGTTGTTAAAGGCAGGGGAACTGTTTGCCTTCTGGATATTTTGACTTTCTGAAACATTGATCCACATCTTGATTGAGCATCTTGTACTTTTCTGTATGTGGTCTGGTAGGAATAGATTATAACTGTGAATGCTGGGGCAAAGCTGTTATCACACTAAAAGTGGTTTTGACTAGTGAATCATCCTTTGGTCTTTGGAACAGGATCTGATGTCAAAATGTAGAATGTTCCTACAAGTTAGTAATTTAGCTTTTTTTTTTTGGAGGGAGTTGTTTGTTCTCTTAGCTTAAGTTTAGAATTGGGTTTCTATGGAGCAAGAGGCAGATACTGGTTGGCCAAGTTGGTATAGGCCATAACCATATTTGTCTTCAAGGACATTTTTGGTAGAAGGCATCTAGGGAGTTCAACACCCATGCAGCCCATACTGCAATGTTCAAAGGATAATTTTCAAGTCACTCAATTTAAATAGTTGCTATTGTGACACATGTGATACTTCAGACATTAATTGTTGTATCCCAAACTGTGATTAAAAAATTTGAGTCTTAAGGAAGACAATAAGTATACATAAGTTAGGCATCAGTTTAGGAAGCCAGAGAATAATACAGATGTGGGATATGGCAATCTCTTATTTTCAGTGTATATTTTTTTCTGCTTGCAGAAAGAACGTGTTATTTTAAGGTGGTACCAAATTGAAACACTTGAATTTTGTAAGACTGGTACTTTTATTCGTAGGTTCTGTTTTAATAATGTAGATAAATAATACCCATAGTAGCCATGTTATAAAGATGTGACTTCTTTTGGTAAATGACTATAGTGGACTATGCAAATACTGTGTAAACAGTTGCATGTACAAAACTGAAAGTACATTATATCTGTATATGGAGAATGTGCCTCTTAGCACAAAAGGGCTGCTCAGGAATCCCATGTGCAAATTTTCTTTTCAAAGGCAGGCAGCAGGTGTGCTGCAGAGTGGTGCTTCCGCCTATCGCACCAAGAGAAGTTGTTTAATTTGCTCAGGCTGGAATTCAGGAAGAATCAATTCCCTGCCTGAACTTTTGGGCAAGGCATCTTGCTAGCAAGCTGTGCTTAATTTTAAATTCAAAGCCACCATACTTAAGTAATACCAGGCTATTTAAAAGCAGGTTACTCAAAAGGTAAAAAATGCCTGAATGAAGAATTTCATTTGGGTCTTGTGTGTGTGTAGGCATTCACACAGTTCTGTATTACATAGTTGCTTGCTTGTTTACCTGGGACTCTCACCTTGCTTGGAGACTGAGTATTTCTTTATGTTTATTCTTTAGTGTTCAGCTTCAGACGGTATTCAAACCTTGCACTGGACACATGTATATTTAATTATCTGGGAAATTTTGTCCATTTCTATTGTATTTGTGAATTTATACATGTTAATGTATTTATTCTCAAAATATCTTGTTGCTCTCCATCTGAGAAGGAGAGGATACTGTCCTGTTGCTTCCTTGCATGTTTTTTTTTCTTTCTGTGTTCAGGAATGTCATCTAGAAGGCACAGGAAGCTCAGGAGATAAATGGCCTTTGCACTTATCTAATGTGCCTATTTCTAGCTCCAAGGAGCAATTTCAGGTAGTCTGGGCATCTTATGGGTGGAATGTGCTCTGACTGTAATGAGTTTTCATATTACCTGACAACTAGACTCTCCCTAGAAGGTGGTCCAAGTTGGGCTTTTCCATGGCTTATGAACTGAAATGTGCAAACTTTTATGAGAATAGTAATGGCTTCATTTGTGCTATACCATGCTTAGCATGGTACAGTGTGGCTTCCATTCTGCTTTCATAGTTGTTACCTGAAGCCTCCCAGCTGCTGTATGAAACTCCTTTTCACCTTATTGTGAATAACAGTTTGAACAGTATTACCACTGTTCTTTCTGAACTCTTCTTAGTGAAAGGTCTAGCCCTTTGCAAATGCTGAGGGAAATTCCTGTGCAAGAAATCTTCAGAGTGGAAGACTTGAGTCCAGTGAGATTTAGACTTTGACAAATGTCTATTCAAGTAAGAGTTTCCAAAGAGTAAATAAAGGTCACTCTGGGTTCTGCTCTTGTATAGGCTGTCTGTCTTTCTACTGCACCTTATACCAGAATGTCTGTGTGATAAGGTATTAATGGGTTATTTACAAGATGTTGTGTCAGATATATTAGGTTGTGTAGCAGATTATAATTGTATCTTCTTTTGTTTTACAAAAGGTTTTGGGGTTCTTTTGTATTTAGTTACTTCCAACTATACAAAACACTTTTCCAGTCATTTTAGTGCTTGATAAGTTTAGGCTTCATTGCCTCTGTACATTTTTCAAATTATTAGTTTCGTAATGCTTATGGCTTTAATTTACCCCCTACTGGTATCTTTAAATGGATTTTCAGAATTTTGAAAGTGGGCTACTATAGTTGTATTTCAGCATTGCTCCTGACTGACACAGAATTTCTTAAGTAGCCTCCACAATTAAAGGGATGGGAGGTTCAGACAACTCCCACAGCAAGAAGCCAAAGATTCTCTTAAATAAGTTTGTACTTGGTTTCTTCGAATGTTTTTGCTTTGATTATTTCTGGTAATTTGCCTGTTGCCTTTCAAAGTGCTTTCTCTCTGATGTAACTGAAATATGTTAATTTCAGTATCTGTTCTTCTAATGCAGTATACTTACTGTTAAAACATTTGCCTTGTTTAAAAAATAACAGACACAAAATGGACACACTCCATGCCTCACAGCACCAAAATATCCATAAAGGATAGCTTGAAGAGTACACGTATTGTATCCATGGATGAATGTATTTTAATGCATGTTTGCACATTATGTTCCAAATATAATTCAGGCTATTGTTTTAGCTCCAAGTGCCAGAAAACTACAGAACTGTCTTTCTTTGAATTTACAGTTTGAATTTTCCATTGCAGCCTAAAATTGAAGTAGTGATAAAATATCTGCAGTATGTTCATGCATGGACTGTAGTCTATATAACTTTTGAATCATTTGGCATTCTGCCACATTTCTGTGGAAAAAGTGTCATTCATGAGGACTGACAAAATCAGGCATTCTTCTTGCAGTTAAACCCCAATGTTATCTGTCCCTCTTCCTCTTGGTAGGTTTTCTTTTTTCCCGTTTCTGACTACGATTTAGGGGAAATACACAAATATGTTTTAATATTTTCACAGTACAGGAGACTAGGAAATTTGTGACCAAAGTTTAAAATCAATTAATGAGCAGCAGAAGAAAAGGAGATGGAAAAACCCTACCAACCCAATCTCCCAGAAGTTTTTGTCTGTGTATTAAGATTCCAGTTCAGCTAATTCTTAAAGAGCCTGCATTACCATTCAGTACAGGAATGGTTTCCTGAATCTGTGACTCCATGAATGAAATACTTATATTGCCATGTATTCTCCATATCATGTAATGGCTCATCAGTCTTGATAGGCAGTACTATAAAAGTGCAACAATTGCAACTGCCTTTGAAAAACAGTGAAAGAAAACAGCCTTTACGAATAAGAAAATTTTATTCCCTTTTAAGGAGTTTCTGGTATAGCATGTTTATATCTTGGTCTGGTGGAGTGAAATAAAATCTGATGGTTGGATTCCATTCTAGGAATAACAAATCTTCCTAAAATATTTGGACTGAAAAGCTACTGCAGGAATAATTGGAGTTGAAATGGAGATGGAGCTTGCCTAATGAAAAGTCTAGGTAATTATGAAGTTTCAGCATGGGCAAATAAAATTTTGTAGCCTGTGTTCCTGTGATAGTTGAATGCCAGTGATATGGGTGATGTAAAATAATTAATATTACTATTAAGAGTTTAAATTTAACTTCTGGTTGCTTACTTTTATTTGAGTGTAAGACTCCTTGTTTGATCTTGCTTTTACCTATATAAGCTATCTGGAGTTTGGCATTTTTTACTGTCTTGTGACAAAATTATAAGCCTGAAGTTTCTCATTCTTGCCGACCATATTTTGAGGACTGCAGTGAAAGTTGCAGGTATCATTATAATGTAGTAGCTTATGCTGATTATTCCAAATCAGAGATTGGTCAGGATGCTGTGCTGTTGCAAAGTATAAAAACTTGAACCTCAGTCTTAAAATTGTCACAAAACAACAGTAGAAAACAGCTGAGGTGCTTTGGTGGGCAGCAGAGGAAATGCTATTAGGTGTCAAGAAGTTGGTATGTCTTGCTGCTTTTTTGAATTCCTTTAAAGGAATTTGGCATTTAGCTACATTGTCTGCATTGTAATAGCTGGTAATGGAGACACTTCCTTAGAACAAGGTTCCAGTGTCATCTTCCAGGGAGTTTTGAAACTGCTCAGATGTCATGGTGATTAAAAAAAAAAAGAAAAAGTCTAAACTGTTTATGTACTATAACTTTCCATTACTAAAGCAGCTAACATTTACTGGATAATAATGTTTATGTGTGATACCTAAGAGTCTTAATTCTCCATGTCTTTCTAAAAATTAAACTGGCTGCAAGACAATACGCGAGGTGATGTATATATTCCTTTTTGGATTAGAAAAGTCTTGTAACAAAATTATAAGCCTGAAGTTTCTCATTCATGCTGGACCATATTTTGAGGATTGCAGTGAAAGCTACAGGTATCATTATAATGTAGTACACTGATTATTCCAAATCAGAGAATAAATGGTGTATGCATTTGGACCAAGACAAGAATGTTTAATATATTGAGCATTGGCAAATTAATTTTTCTTCAGAGATTAAAATAATGGGGTTCAGATTTGTTGTGGAATTGGAGCTTCATATGAGAGAGTAAAACAAACTGTCCTTTCACCAATGTATTCAGTCTGTTCATTAAAAGATATGGTAAATGGACCATGAGAGAATCATTATTAGACAGCAATAATGTAAAATAAATTTGAAAACATAAACTAGTTGAGAGATAATACATTGAAAGAAGACCTTGAGATTATAGAGTGAATGTAGTTTTAATTTTGTGAATGGCAAGAACTCTTGTATGAACTGTTCATATGTCTGCAAAGATGAGATTTGCTCCTTGAACAAAGGTCACTCTGTGTTTTCTGATCTAATGATGAAGGATAAATAGCAGTGAAGATGTAGTCCTGGAGCTGAAGAAAATTTGCTTGAAAGATCAAAGATAGAAACAACTTCAATCACATTTTTGACTGTTTAACACTTAAATAGACTCTTCATTTTTAAGTGTAATGATGGATATTGTAAATTATAATAAATGTAATTACATGACAGTATCACTAATATCTGTTATTGACTTCATCTATATTGCAGCAAAATCCAAAGAAACTAATTATGCTCACCACATCCCTGTTGTGTTGTGTCATGTGCCCATGTGTAGTGAAAAACCAGTTTGTGCCTTTCCCCTTCTTCCAATTCTGTTTGCATCTGAAGAAAGATGAAAAGGGGTAAGCTAAAAAAATAAACAGGGAAGAAAAACCTGGGGCTCCAAATGCCTTAAATGCCTGCAACCACAAAAAGGTCTCAATCCTCACCATTCTTTAGAAAAGGGAGACATGCAAGCAGTCCTTGTGGCTGGGTAAATAAATACCCTTATTTAAGTACCCATATTTAAAGGTAGGGGCATTTGTTTCTCCTCTTTTCAGCTTTTGTAGTAGGAAGAGTTTTGTGCTCTCCATTAATATCAGCTTTTCAACATAAAACTTGTTTAAAATGTGACCAGCAAAGGCCAATAATTATTATGCAATATAATGCAATATGATGCTTGTGATGCAATGTAAGCTTAAGAGACTACTTGATGTAACTTTTGTTTTATTTTTGTGAAGAATAAACTCTTTATATTAATTCATATAACCCTACAGGTTTAGGGACCTGATTTCTGTACTGTAGTCCTTAAAATTAGAAGACATGATTGCCTGGAAAAATGACAATATTGGTCTTAGTTTCTATATTTTTGGAACTTTCCCTTCCTATACATAATATTTTTGAATTCTTTTGGAATGTATATCTATTCAGAGTGGAAAACTTTATTTATTCCAGACGTGAATTAATGAGTTCCTTATTTTCACATTTCTTTCCTGTATTGGAAATCTTGGGAGCTGGGATCTTTGTTTGTTTGTTCTTCTAAATGAAGTCAGTCCCAACCACCAGCTCTAGTTCTAAGTACTTTATTGTAGGTGAATATCTTCTGTCAGATTGCCTCCTTTTTTTTTCATGGCTAGCTCCCTTGTCAGTTCTCATTTAGTTTTGTTCTTTTATTTTTTAATTTCTAATTTGTTGGAGAGATGATGAGCATCAATTTTACACATAGAGACTAATAAATACATGTTTCAGATTGTGATTTTGTTCAAAAATATACACACACTGAAATGTGGACATAGAAAAGCAGTTAATTTAACTTGTCTCCAAGCAGATAATGAAATCTTTTATTGCAATAAACAGAGATCGTTATGACACTATATTTAAAATAATGACTTATTTCCCACTGGAAGGGGTGATTCTTAGTTATTTTAAAACTTTGCCAAGCTAATCCTTTTATGTTCATAGTATTGTGTTTACTTTGTATTTGCTTGAGGTTGTTTGTGATGATTCAGGTAGAGCCTGAAGTACGAGACTTGGGGGAGGAGTTCTGCTGATGCAGAACTGTTTTTCAGCAATAGCTCTGCAGCTTGTTGGAATTGCTAATTTGGAGCAGATCTTTCCCATTTTTGGCTGATTAAAGGCGTACTTGATTTGGAATTGGGAAAGGTAGTTTTTTTAACAAGTGATTAATAGGCAGTGTTATTTTTTTCTAGCAGTTTCAATGATGGGACCAGTTACTGTTTAGGAGGATGCTCTAGAGCTTGCATGGTAAATTGCTTTCTGTCCTAACCTTTCCTCCTCCTGGGACTCCAGAGTGAATGTTTCAAGTCCTGCTCTAGCTCCTGCTGCCAGTGGCACTTCAGTTGCTCCTACAAGGCAAGGAATGGGAGCCATAACACCACCTTATATCTTGTGTGCATTTGTGCAAAGATACAGTTTCATAATCTCTGTAAATGAAAGTTCTCCTGATGTTGTAAGGAGGTGTTGGCCCCAGTCACATGTTCCTGCCATGTCCCTTGTGCTTGGACTACTATTTATGTGGTTATCTAGAGCAACTGAAAAATAATCTGGAAAAAGAGGTTATCAAAATGCGATGGCTGAGGTGTGAAAAGCGAAAAGCCTGGAGGTCAGGACCCCACTTTTTTGTGACAGAATGGCACTACATTCTGGCTTTGTTACCATGGTAGAGCACTTCTCACTGTTGACAGCTAAATTTCCTCTTGGGCTGAGCCCATCAGAACAAGCCTCTTTCTGCTACCTGATGTGTTGTTAGCAGGTGACTGCAAGGATGATGAAGGAACTTTGAGACTGTAAAATTTGCTTTGCAAGGGTTAAAGCATGGGGTTAGAGTTGCTCTGCCATGCTGTGCTTGTTCTCTGGAGACATTTGTGCTGTGATGCCATTGTGGTCTCTCCTTATCTCTTTGCCTCTTTTCTTTGGTGCAGGAGGTGAAATGTAGCCCTTTGTATATATGTAGGGAGGCTTTTTTACTGCTTATGTCTGAGTATATTCTACCTTTCAGGATTTTTTTCTGTAGCTTTGAGGAACATGTAGTTGCACATACTTTTCAGCATTCAATTTGCAGGTGAAAACCCAGTTTACTAAGAATTTTGAGACAATCCTAGCTCAGCAGATAAACTGGAGGTTGGACTTCTGGGACTTGTTGCATTTCATCATTTTTATGTAACTTAGCTGAGCTATTAAAACAGAAAAATTTTCTAGGGTACTGTGGTTATTTACTATCTTATGCAATTCTGAGACATCAGTTTGTATCAAAATGAAGCATATGAAAAATTTGATAGTTTTCTAGTTTCACTCCTCTTACATTTGAAAAGAAAGAAATAACAACTTTTCCAGAAAGATTGCTTTAATTTAACAGGCTGATTCCCTCTACAGGCTAAAATTTTGAAATTTAGGGCCTGTAACTGTTTAAGCATGCTTAATTCCAAGCACATGCTTATTTACAAGATCCAGATTTGTTTGTCTAATTACTTTATAGCATGATTGAAGCCAGACTGTCCAACTCTCGGGCCCATCTGTTGGGAAGGGGAAGGAGGAACTTGACTGTGTCTGTTCCAAAAAGCTGTTTCACCCACAGTCACCAGATAAAATTTGTTTCAGATTCAGAGTTGGTGGTATTCAGAATACATGGTAGATACTTTTGTCATAATATATTATCCTGAGCTCAGAAGAGTTGTGGTTCATAAAAGCAGAACCTCAAGGACATCTCATGGATTGCTTCATTTAATTGCCTGTAAATTCTCTAATACTATATGTTGAAACAATTTATTGACTTGTTTTATTTATGACATTGAGATAGTGAGAGGTTGTTGTTCCAAAGCTGCAGCATTTTGAGTGATGTAATATTGCCTGTCCATCACGTTTTGTTCCACAAGTTTAAGTGTGCCAAATTCCACTGTTATGCTTCTTGGCTAGCATAAGGAAGTAACTTACACATACTTTGAAAATAATTTGAAACTTTTATAATATTCAGTGGTGTTTATTATCACATGTAGTTCTTTGCCTTCTGTGGAAAAATAAAATTAAATGGCTAAATCTGCAGTTTCATTCATGTCAGAATATGTATGAGTAAAAACAGGACTTGGTAGAAAACTCCAAATTTGTAAATATGAGTATAAAAGTCCTATTCCTTAAAGGAAAAATTATTCCTAATTTTTTTTATTTTTAACTTTGGCTACAAAAGCACCTTAACATTTTTTAGTTTTACTTGAACATCCACATTTAAGAGGACAACATAATCACACACATCTCTGCCCATAATATCTAATGTAAACTTCATATAAGTAGAGCGAAAAATAGAAACTGGAAAGAGAGCTATGTACATTAACTGTTAAAACATACAGAAAAAAAATATTTTCTGAGTGATTTCAAAGGAAAAAATTGAATTTTTCATTTACTTAAATAGTATATCAGGCCTCTCTGGGTGGGCAGCTGTAAGAGCTAGTTATCTTTCATTACAGGGTAATTAATCCACAGTTTTCTCAAGGAACTGTGTGTAAGATTTAAATAAGAGCATCTTCCATTAGTAATACACAAATTCTTTTAAAAAAGATGCATGTAGTAAGGAGACAAGGCAGAGTGTGCGGTGAATACATGGTAGATACTTTTGTCATAATATATTATCCTGAGCTCAGAAGAGTTGTGGTTCATAAAAGCAGAACCTCAAGGACATCTCATGGATTGCTTCATTTAAGTGCCTGTAAATTCTCTAATACTATATGTTGAAACAATTTATTGACTTGTTTTATTTATGACATTGAGATAGTGAGAGGTTGTTGTTCCAAAGCTGCAGCATTTTGAGTGATGTAATATTGCCTGTCCATCACGTTTTGTTCCACAAGTTTAAGTGTGCCAAATTCCACTGTTATGCTTCTTGGCTAGCATGAGGAAGTAACTTACACATACTTTGAAAATAATTTGAAACTTTTATAATATTCAGTGGTGTTTATTATCACATGTAGTTCTTTGCCTTCTGTGGAAAAATAAAATTAAATGGCCAAATCTGCAGTTTCATTCATGTCAGAATATGTGTGAGTAAAAACAGGACTTGGTAGAAAACTCCAGAAACTCCAAATTTGTAAATATGAGTATAAAAGTCCTATTCCTTAAAGGAAAAATTATTCCTAATTTTTTTTATTTTTAACTTTGGCTACAAAAGCACCTTAACATTTTTTAGTTTTACTTGAACATCCACATTTAAGAGGACAACATAATCACACACATCTCTGCCCATAATATCTAATGTAAACTTCATATAAGTAGAGCGAAAAATAGAAACTGGAAAGAGAGCTATGTACATTAACTGTTAAAACATACAGAAAAAAATATTTTCTGAGTGATTTCCAAAGGGAAAAAAATTGAATTTTTCATTTACTTAAATGTAGTATATCAGGCCTCTCTGGGTGGGCAGCTGTAAGAGCTAGTTATCTTTCATTACAGGGTAATTAATCCACAGTTTTCTCCAAGGAACTGTGTGTAAGATTTAAATAAGAGCATCTTCCATTAGTAATACCACAAATTCTTTGCAAAAAGATGCATGTAGTAAGGGAGACAAGGCAGAGTGTGCTTTGCAGGATTCCATGGAATGGTATCTTTGCTGTGACTGTGTTGCCTGATGTTATCCCATATGTGCACTAGTGCTTGCTCAGCTCATGAGAGAGCATCAGAGGTGCTCCCTTGCCATCTTCTCTCAGATTGTAGCTGCTTCTCCCAACTTCTTCCATGCCTGTGTTGGTGTAGGGAGTTTCCTCTTGTCACTGCTTGCCCCCAGCTGTGTTTTCCTAACACTGTGCCGTATCCTGTGTTGACCTGAGACAACTGGTTAAGCTTGCTTTTCAGAGATGGGAACCTTCAGGTTTTTTTTTTGGCAGTTGATCTAATGGTCGTCACATGTTTGCAAAGCTAAAGGAGCAGCATACTTTAGTACAGATGTAGAAATAAATGGCTAGAGATATCAGTACCATTTATTAGAGAAGGAAGATAAGTATGACAAGGTTCTGCTTTCTCTTAAGGAAATGGATGTTGTGAGATTTAGTAGGAAGATACATATCCCTTTATCTTAGACAAAATACATGGGTCTTGTCTATTTTGTGACAAGGATTGTGCCAGGTTCTCTCTATTTTTAGTTGCTGTCCCTGTCCAGAGATTATGATCTTCCTGATACACTTCACCTAGCTCTGTGGAATAAATAACTTTAGAAAGGAACACTGAAGACTAGTCCCTTTTTATTGAAGTGGCAGCTGTAATGGGTGGCTTAGGTTTATATCCAGTTGAGTTTGGAATACCTGTAAGGATGGAAACTCCACAGCCTCTCTCAGTTATGCATTCCTGTTAATAATCAAAATCTTTGATCAAAATCTTCCAGTATATTCTTGCCTTTCTAGATTGCAGTGATGTGACTTGTCTCAACACCATTGCCATGGCAGTACCTCTGTAACTCCCAGTTTTTCCCTGCTTGTGACTGCCTTAGGCATCTCTGGTCACAAATGTAGTTTTCAGTCAGCCTCTACGTTTCCTGTATGCTGTCCCCCAGGTACCCTGTCACATTTGTCTGGTGACAGCGTATTTGTTAGCAGTTGTCCCTTCTGCTGTTAACCTTTCTTGGGACTGTTCCTCAAAATCCTCTAAGCACCCCCTGCCCCTTTAGCTATTTTTAGCTCATATGGTTCCCAAACTGGTGGCTGCACAGCTGCTGCTGCTGGGGGTGTGAGTCAGGAGGGATTGGGCCCTGGGGTGGAGGTACTGACTTTGTGGGTCACTGCTCTGTGACAGTTCTTGTGGCCTATGGGACAGCATCCCATCCTGGGATTTTGTAATGGTTTTATGCTTGAGCAGATATTGCCCCACTCCTATCCTTCCCTTACTTGTGTGATGTTTTAAGTTTTTTTTTAGTAATTGCAGGGTCAGTATATCCTGGCTTTGGTAGAAGACAGTCTGTTGTTCAGTGAATGAAACCTGGTTTGGTGTAATGATGATGAACAAAAAAACCCACAAACAAATGTGTGCCCATGCACATTTTGTTATTGCTATTTACTGCTTCTTTGTTTCTTAAATAATTGTGATTAATGTAACTGGCAAAGTGATATATATTTTTTCAAAAATATGACCGTTTATCATTTAATGTTGTGTCAGAATTTAAATTTAATGCTGTTTAATTGCTCTCTTCTTCTGGGAAAATAACTCCAGTTTACTAACAAGACATAGATGCTTCTACTTTTTTGAAGTGGACTTGATGGTTTGTTCTGCATCTTCCAGTGTAGTTTAGGGAGTCTTTATAAACTCTCTAGAGGTCTTCAAACAATCTTTATCAAACGTTTGATGATAACTATTTCTGTTGACACAGTAACACGTGTCTAAATATCAGCAATTGCAGCTATTTGACAGAAAGTAAATTAGTAACCTTGTGAGGAAAGTGGAGAGGATTTTTAAGTCCACTGGCCAGCTGAGAAAAGGGCACTGTAGGTCAGAATGGCAGTACCTGTGTTAGAATTTTGTTAGGGCAGTAGGCTTTTAACAGTCTTGTTTTTATCAAGCATATTGCTTATTCAATGTCTGTTATAATGTTTGGGAAATGACTCTTTTTCGATGTAGTTATTAGAGAAGATAATTCTAGGGTCACTTACCTTCCTGACTGTCAACACCTGGGTTCCTTAAGCTTAAATCATCAGTAAATTCAAGGTCATGTGATCTTGGACAGTAATCATAAGTTTTCATTTGGTTTTTGAATGTGCAGTATAAATGTCATTATAGTTACCTAACTTTGAAAGCATTTTAGAAGGTTTGGAAAAATACCAGACAGTTTTTTTTTCAACACACAGGCATGCAATTAATACCCTTTGACTGCAAGCTCAATGTAACATCTCAGTAACACAGTGCTAATTTTTCATTACTCATTCACTTCTAAATATATTCTCATGTTTTGATTATTAATTTGGCCTCCTTTTTGAAAAACACAAGGTATGATATTGCAAAGTGCACTTACTGTTCAAGCTATATATTTGTGTTCTCTATTAATTTGCAAAGCTTCATGTGCAGCTTTAGGACAGGAGAAATAGTATGGCTGGATTAGGAGTATGCCTTGTGTCTGTGCATATTCTTCATTTGCTCTAACATTGGAGTTTTTGAGCTGTTTGTTATTCTGCTTGTTTTCCCTACTGAATTTCAGTTTGTTACAGAATTTTGTTTATGTCGTAAATCTGGGTCCTTGGTAATGTAAGGTATTGCTTTGGCTAGAATGATGCTCCCCTGTTTTTCCCTCTCATCATTGTCCTGGTTTTTTCTCCATGATTGCCTGGTTTGAATTTAGACTAATGTATATTTTTTGTTAAACATCTCGTTGACTATTTTCTGCCAAGCTGAAGGCTTTTTCCAGACTGAAAGCCAAATGGCCTAGAAAATAAAGTTCTGCTGAATTTAGTACACTAATTCCAAGTGCTTTCCCCCTCCAAACAAATTAAAAATATGTAGCTTGAATCCTAATTTCCAACAAAGTAAAGAACTAATACAGTCCAAGAGCAAATAGTACTTGACAGTGGGTTTTTTTGTGAAACAAAGTAGTTAATAGATTTGGCTAGTTGTGGCTCAAATGTATTCTTTAATTGACAAGATGGGGTACATATCAGTTGATAAGCAGGGACTCCTTCTTACCTTGCTAGCATATTCAGGCTGGATTTGTGCAACACTGGCATATGACATTTTAAACTAAGTTTGAATTAATGATTAAACAAATGCTGCTTTTACATCAGGCGAAGTCTTGTGTGGTCATGCAACTGGTGGAACTATTTTGTGTTGCATGAAAAATGAAATGGTCTTCCTAAGGCTGGATGATCGGGAAGACTAAGATTACACTTGAGTTTGCCATTTCCTTTGTGCATACCTGATTTCTTCTCTTTATCTTCCTGTAATCAGCAGCTATATCCATTGCCAGGATCTAATTGAACTTAATGAAGAAAGGGGTTCTGCTGTTAAGCTTCTGCATTTTCTGCTCTTTGTGCTGCTCACGGTGCTAAAAAGAGATGAGTTAACATAAACCTGAGTAGGCTGTTTAACCTTCTTTCTCTTCTGGAAATGTAGATGCAATAACATTTGCAGCTGAAAAGGCTCATTCGCAGTTTCTAATGTTTAAGGATGCAAATGAAGCATTTTGTCTTTTCTGTCGCCTGGAGGTGTTAAGCAAGGAAACAGAAAGAGGTTTCTAGGATTAGTTCCACAGATTTCTTTTATCATGTAAAAATCAAGGGTGGTTTCAATGCCATGAAGTGAAGAAAAGCAATATGGAAACCATCCAGGGAAAACTCTTAAGTTTAGTTTGTTTCTCCCTAAATTTTCTGGGCATTCCTTACTACTGATATAGGTGACTACTCAAAACTCTTTCTGGCATACCAGGGCTAAGTTTCTGTGCCTCGGGTGCTGTGTAGTGTTTCAAATATGGTGAAGTACTTAATCACTTACAGCGGCGGGTCATGCAAACTCCTGTCTGTTCAAATTTTATCGTTTGTGTGTGAGAAATGCTTCTGAACTCAGTTAATTCAATATTACATTTAGGTTCTGGACAAACATACAATATGTAGCCCATCTAAAGCCTTAAATAGTTTCAAAGGGAAATTATCAAGTAAGACTTCAGGTTGCAGATCCAAAGTGAAAACTTGTAAGTATAGAGCCACAGAGGTAGTACTTGTTCTCAGTGTCTTGTGCTTTGAGCCCTTGGAAAAAGCTGACTCTTCATCTTTTCGCTTGCAAAGGTATGATTGGGAGCTATGTCTTCCACTTACAAGTTAGAATATACACCATGAGCTTTTTGGTAAAGGAGAGTTTTTCATTTCAAAATGTAGAATTAAATCAATGTAAGCACATTTACCCTTTCTATGTATAATCTGTTATAATAATTCACAACTTATATCTTGTTAAGGATGTTGTCTACAGATCAGTCTGGTTCTTAGTTTTGACTCTGAAATTTACCACTTGTGTGGAATTAGAGGAGATTACTTTAAAGTTTACTTAAAAATGATTTTCCATGTGGCATTAGTACTTAAGGTGGTGCTGACCATTTAGAGTTATTTTGGCCCCTCCCTGATGTTTATACAGAAGGTTGTGTACTTTTTTTCTGTCCAGTTTTTTTGACACTGTAGTTTACTTGCTTTAGATTGTTTATACTGGCTTGGCAACTGTGCCTTTTGTTTAAGCTGATCTTTAGAGTAGTCTAACAAATTGAGTCCTCTCTTTCTACCTCCATTATTTGAATATAGATATACTACATTTTCAAAAACATAATAATGCCTATCTCTCTATATATTATAAATAGCTATATGCTGTGCCTGCATTCTGTTCCTAGCCTACTTTAAGGAAGGCATGTTTGAGACCTGGATAAGACTTAATTTCGTCCTGCAGAAGTTTGTCTGGTCCTTCTTGTAACTGATTAATGGATTTTCATGCCTCTGCATATTTAAAACTATGGAGACAGGCATTAACAGACTCATACCAGAGTTAAACAAACCACTTAATATGTCTTAGAATGATAGTTTAATGGGAGTATATTAACACATCTCCCTCTCCATGGTAAAGGTTAAACATGGAAACTGGCATAAATTGGCTTATTTTCAAGTAAACGAGTGTATTCTAGTCTTCGTTTTCATTGGGTATTGCTGCCCAGCAATTTCCTTCCTTTCTTAAGGTGTGGCTGGAAAATGCTTTAGTGTTCTTTAAATTCAGTTTTAAGAAGTAAGACAAACTTCTTGCAACTGTGTTCAGTTTTAGGTAAAGCCTTTTTTTCCTGCTAGCTTTTTCTTTTCAAAGGAAACCCTTCCAATGTATTACTTTCTCTTGCAGTACATACTCCTGTTTGAGACAATGAATAAGACATTTAAAGTAGTGGTGTAGTCTCACAGGTAGTGACATAGCTTGTGTGGGGGTTCTGACTTCTACATTGTAGTGTGTTTTGGAGCCAAGTAACAGTTCTGATTTTGAAGCAGAATTTGGAAGAAGCCATGAGATCTGACATGCTGGGCAGCACAGTTCTTTATTACCACCTTCCTCTGCAAGTTGCCTCAGGCACTGTTACTTTGCCAACTGCCAATTTATATTTTGCTTTTGAGACTACTTCCTGTCACAGTGTACCTGCCTTGTGCTTCTGAAGCTCAAGGGGATTGTAGTAATCCAACTCCTTCCAAAGACCTCTAACAATACAAAAGCCAAACCTCTGCAGAAATAACTGCAGTAGTCAAAGGCAGGTGCAGTCAGAGAACAGTAGGATGCTACAGCCCTTCCCTCTTGCATATCTATGCTTTTGCTTATATCACATACTGTCTTCACTGGGCTATAATCTGTACAGAAGGCTTTAATTTACTTCAGCATGACTCATCTTGTAAAAATACTTGTTCTAATGAAGGATGCTACTTGTATGTGTTGTCTTTTCTCTCGTCTGTGTTGGTGTAAATGTGTGTGCATTGTAAAGATCCTTTGTCTTCAGAAGTTGTGCTTATTTCATTGTAAACAAGATTGGAAGAAACTTTTCTTCACTGAATTGCTGGAGGGTTACTGCTCTTGATCATCTATGTCAATAGCTAGGCTTTTTACTGATTCAGGCCCTTTGCAGCTTAAAATTAAACATCAGAGAATGAAATTTTCCATTTATTGGTGCTGAATTTGCATGTTGATGCCCACAAGAATCATTGGCCACTCCTGTGTATGCTCATAATTCTAAGCCTTCAAGACACAGCAACAGGGCCAAAAAATTTGAGCTGATAGGTCATGTCTGTGCATCTAGCAGAAAGCTTCAGGATGATTTTTCATGTCCACCACATTGTGTTGTAGAGTATTTTACCAGTTCAGTATTTCCTAAGTTATTGAGTGGATGCTTCTTATTATATATTCTTATAGTAGAGTTCCCTTAGAAATTCCATACTAATGTTGAATGAACAGCTCCTGAATTCTGAAGTGTTTTATGTACCTGCCTCTTTCAACTGATGTCAGTGTGCTTGCGTTGGTGGTGGTGTTAGTGAGTTTTTTTCTCCCCTTTTCCCTGCTAGTACTCCTGAATCATGTCTGTTTTGGGTATTTCATCTGGATTTTTCTGTTCTGCTTGGTTTTTTTCCCTAGGTTGTTTGTACCTCTGTTGGACCTTCTTTTTGCTGCCAGCTCAGCTTTTCGGCCCTGCATTTAGCTCATGTGACTTAGAGGCTTTTTGGCCCAGCTGTCTATTCCAGTCATCTTTGAGGTGTGCTGCTTATCTGCTCTCCTTTTATGTGTCTGCAGGCAGCTGCACGTTCAGGTTTGTGTCCTTCTGGTGATCTGTGAGCTGTATGTGGGGGATTGTATCTGTGAATGATCCCAATTTTTCTGGAACACTGTGAATACCAGACTACTTGTGCCTGTTCCCTTCTCCTTTGGGTCTGCCTTGTTGACTGGTTGTGTGGCAAGAGGGAGTACAATGGTGAAAGAATCAATCAGCTGCGTGTAAGGACTTAATGGAACACTTTTCTAGTTTCTCCTGTGAAGAAAACTTGCGGGTTAAAACAGAACTTCTTTGAAAACCAGACCTATGATGAAGTTTCTACTGAAGTTCTTATCTGTGGACCCTCATTCAAAATCTTACCAATAAATTCTTCAGTAAGTGTGGTAACTTGTGCTGCCCACATTTGCTTATCTTGCTGTTACCTCACTGCCACAGAATCTTGTTTCCATTTCTCTTCTACCCCTAAGTTGTTGGAATACTAGAAACCACATGTCAGAGTTGTTTTCAGCAGTGGCTTTGATGCTTCAAACTTAAGCCATTCTGTGACTCAAACAGTGCTCCTCAGAGAAGCATTGTTTGATTTTTAAAACAAACCTTAAAACAGTAATGCAGATTTGACAAGAAGAGCAGGTCAGTGTGGCAGCATGCAGCAAACCTCCAGACCATCTCTGAGTTTGAGGATGTGCCATCCTCCCAAAGAAGGTTCTTGTTCCCAGTTGCATGTACCAGCAGCTCATGGTCCGTCCTTCAGTGCCCATTAAGCTTCTCTGTTTAGCTCATTTTGTCCCATGAAAGTGATGGAAAACATTTCTTACACAAGAAATAGACCATTATCTGCCCTGTTGGTCAGCTAGGTCAGCTGAGGAGTGCTTAAGCCTGCCTTTAAAGAAGGGGGATAGATAGGACTGTGGGCAGGCATGTGCAGGTGGATGAAGGAAGAGGAACTTGGCTGGTTGCCTCAGTCACTTGAGGGCTGTTCCTGTCTTCTATAAAGATCACCCTGAGTTGAAAATATCATATGTAAGTCTGAATTTGAGAACCTGTGATTCAGTGGCAGCATGCAATAGATTTTTTGGGTTCTCCTTGTAAAGTTTCATGAACTTGTTTAAAGCCAGCTCTGTGTTGACATAGAAAAGATTATTTTCAATAAAGCAGAGCAGCTATAAATGCTTCTGAGATCTCTCTAGCTTTTCAGCCATTTTGTCCTCAGAGATGAGAAATACTTCCCTAGAACTAGTCATTTCAGGTACTAGGGAATGAGCAAGAACAAAGCCTGCATTATTGTCACTGCTTCTGTGTGAATATAGGGGCTCTTGCACCTGGAAGCAGCTGGGCACTCAAAGTATGCTTTGGCACATCAGCATACTGTGAGTGGAAAAATCCCCTCATCCAATGGTCCTGAAAGAGAAAACACAAGATTCTTGATAGCACTGTTTTCGTACATGGCATATCTCCTTGTTGGTTGAAGCTGCTCCTCTTAAGCTGGTATTGCATGCACATTCAAGTATCTTGGCTCAAATGAGGACACCAAAAACTGTGTTTAATTGTCTGTAACTAACATAGCAGAAGACTGAGGATAAGTTTTAGTATCACTTGTTTTGTCTAAAGCTGAGTTGGAACTGTTCAGTCATTTCCTGTAGCTCCAGGAGGCCTGGCAGTGAGTTGGCTGCTTTGCCACAGATTCAAAAGCCCACAGAAGAGTATATGTTGCCAAGTATACGTGTGTGAAAGTTGCTTATGCAGTTTCCCCTCCTTCATGCTTTCTATCTTTAGTTCTGCTTAGGCTGTCACTGAGACTGAATCCTCTACTGGCTGTATAATACAGTAATTGTGAATATCTACATTCATAATTTCCAGGAGGAGGTGCAAAGGGAACTCCCCTTCTAGACTGTCTCTTCAATTACCTCAGGAGTTTATCAGATGGGCAGGTCCTTTGCAGATATTGAGAGTATGAGGACTTACACTTACATAGGTCAGTCTGGCCCACTCTGCTCCCAGAGCAGTCAGATGTTCGACAGACTGTGACTGTGATGGTCATTAACTCAATCATGAACTTCTCAAAAGGATTTCCCAAATCTTGTCTTTGCTTGTTGTACTTTGACACTGTGTTTAGTGCATTCCCTGAGGGCAGACTAAGGCTTTTGTCTGGCTTAAAAAAGCCAACCACCAAACCAAAAGGAAGGGAGAATAAACTGCTTGCAGTCCCTATGGCGTGACTATTACACCTGTTGTTACTACTTTCAAAAATAGTAGGCTGTTGGGGAAAACTCTAATATCTGATACTTAAGACAGTTAAAAATGAACTTTTTAACATGAATTTATTATGAACTTGTTCTTCTATAAAATATTCATTATTATTTGCCTGCACCTTTGATTGTGCAAAGTAGGGCAGTGATACACAGATATCACAGGTATGTTTCTAAGCAAAGTGCTGGTGCATGTTTATGGTGAAACTTTTGATGTGTTTTCTGCAGCCAGATAATTGGCCTTCAAGGCTGAAATATGCTTCTGGATGTGTGGAGGAGTAACAGAAGTTTTGGAAGAACTTGTTTGATATGCACTGTGTAAGCTTGTGTATGTACAGCGGAGGTTGTAGTAGTTGCTGCCACAGTCACAAGTCTGTCTGTGAGCAAACTGGTAAATTTTTGTAGGAGCTGAACGTGTTGCCACTACATTCTTTCTTATGGTCTGTTTTTGGCATTTTCAGTATTTGGCAGTAGACTTTCGAATGGATTATTTCAACGCATTGTGTGGGTGATGAAGGAGCTGGGGCACTTTCCTGGTGATCAGCAGAGAAACTTTGGCAGAGGGCTTGAGCAAGCATATTTGAGTGATGTGGTATTAAATTGCTGTAGCAAGACTTGCAAGACTTTATTTAGTAGTGCCTTAAGCTGAGGAAGTATTTTTTTAATGTGCTTAACTAAAGCTAGTTGTGAGTCATGTCAGAGAACGCACACCTTTCCTGTGTAAAAGATGGTTAGACACACTGCTTGGAAGCCAGCAGAACCTCCTAGGTTTGTTAACTTATTTTTGATTCATGGATGTTGCAGAATACAGAATCACATGTTTTAGGTGTCCTTTGATATCACATTGAGTTAAACTATTTAGTTTCAGATTGTTGAAGGAGAAACAGCTGGCTGTGGTGACTGATGTTATGAGGGAATAGCTGGTTGTACTGTGCTGCTGCTTGTTCACCATGGAAGAACTGATCTGTGTAAGGTACAAAGGTTTGAAGCAGTTAAAGCCAAAAGCTGTATATCTAGACAAGTGCAGTTTGTAAATTCTGACTTATGAAAAGTATTCATTAAAAAACCAAAGATACAGGTTGCTACAGGTGATATTTGCACTCTAATGTGAGTCTGCTGTACATCATCTGGTACTTAATTTTTAGTAAGTAGTATGGGCTGTATCCATGTGGAATACTACAGCTCTGTTACAGGATTCATGTAACAAATGTACTGGATGCAGAGATTAATTTCTTGAAATGGCTTGCAGTGTTCCTTCTCAGGTGGTTCATTAATCTTTCCTGAATGGTAGTTTCTCTTCTTATCCAGCTATCTGGACAGGAGCAGGGAGTGAACTGGGCACTTTGGAAGTCCAGTGAATGAGACAGTAGGTCAACCATGATGTCCTCTATGGGCGCTTGTCTGGAAAGGTGCATGCTTGCTGATGCCATCAATGTAATTTTTATCCTCCCCTGTGACCTCCAGTTTGAATGAAGATGTTTCATGTTCTGTCAGTATAAAAGGAGAAGAGAAATACTGTAAGAATATGGAAGTAGGCTGCAAACTACAAGTCTGGGATGGTCTGTTATAGCAGCAAAAGTTTTGAACCTGATATCTTGACCTCTGGAGATCTCATGTTTTTGATGGTAAACTCTGAGAAGAAAGTGAGGAGAGGAAACATGACATGGTGAAGTTTGAAGTGGTATTTGTCAGGATGCAAATATTGTGGCAGAAACTGTGGAAACAAGGTGTTTCCAGGTTAGAAGTGTGATACAAGAGGGACAATGTAATCTCCACTTGTCAAGTGTGTAAGTGATCCTTTTCCCCAAGGCTTTTTGAGATTGGGATACAGTCTGATGACTGAACTCTGCCCTGCCTCTATGTGTATGCAGGTACCTATTTCTGCCTCTTTTTAAGAGAGGAAGAAGTATGAGTTTTCAGGTTGTTTCTGAAACAGTCAGCTCCCAACTTTGTGTCACTGTGGTTTCATGCATCAACTCCTTGCTTTGTTTCCCTTCTCCTTTAAAAAGTGGATTTCTTTGAGTGGCAAAGGATCTGAGCACTACATAATTATGGATCTGCACCCTTGTTTTGGTCCTCCTCTCTCTTCCTTCTTTGTATTACAGTCTTCCCAACTTTCTAAGACAGCTATTAATCAAGTTGTTAATTCCTGAGTTGCTAAGCGAAGAATCCCAATGCAGTAGAGAATAGGTGGGCAGAGATAAACCCCCAGATGGTTCATTGTGAGTCAAAGCTAACAGTCCTTTGATGTAGCAGAACTGATGCTCTGCATTTGGTTTGGCTGTCCTTGCACTGAGCTTCCTTGTGTGTCTGTAATGCTCACTTGGTCTTTTCTGGATGATCTTTATTTCCCTGTTAGCTAGGATGGTATGAAATAATCTACACAGAGCTGCTGCTGTCACACTGATCCTGCTAGGAAGTTGCTGATAGTGCAAACAGTGACTCCTGAGCATGTTGAGATCTCTTGGCTCTTATAAGATCACAAATAGGAGGATGTTTCCCAGCTTAAACATAGGTTTTCCTATGTTCTGGGATTGGATCATGTACTACCATCATATAAATACACAAAGCTTCAACAAATGACTTTTTATTGTTAGTGACTGTAACTATATGGTTTGTGTAGCATAAGTATGTGTCAGAAAGACAAAATACTGAGGCATGTGTCGTGATATAAGAAACTGCTGTTTACCATTTTGCTAGTAGTGGTATTTAAGTTAGCTGCCCATTGGCTAGAAACAAGTTGGTTTTAGACATTTTACAGATATCTTAGAACTGGGGAGAAGAAAATAAATGTAACTTGGAAAAATTGTGCAAGGCTTGATTAAAAAAAAAAAATTTCTTTGTTGAATCCTTACCCCTCTTTCATGTTCTCTTTCCCCATCCAGTACAAAAGACAAAGTTACCTGAAACACGTGTACTTGCTATTGCATCAGTAACTTTCAGTGAACAGTTCTGATAGACTTGTCTTTAACTTGTTATAGTACTGACCTGAAGAAGTTTGAAAAAATGCCTCTATCTGAATAACCTTCCTGAAGTCTATTGTTGGCATAGAGAAACAGGAGGAAGAAATATGCAGTTATGTTTTACCTACATATTGATGCTGAAGTATTTGAACATTTTATGTTAACTGCTTTCCACATTATTATTGAGAAGCATTGCCTGGAAAAATCAGGAAATGTTATTTCACTTATTGCTTTATTTTCAAGGTCTTTTGTCTGTTGCAGTTTTCATTGTGGTGTTTCACTGAGGTTTGGTTTTAGGAATGCATACGAAATAGAATTTTAAACTGTGTTATCATTTGGAAAGTGCATCTTTGTAAATCACTTTTGGTTATTTCAATGGTGAATTAACAAACCTCTGTTTTCTGAAGGGATATTTTTAACTTCCAGGCTGGAGTACTTCCACTTGCAGCTATTTTTCTCTGGCCTGGCTTTTGATTTATACAAATGCTAATTATAGGGCTTTGAATCTGTGTGTATACATAGTTTCACAAGGTCATACACATTTTTAATGAACTGTCTGAAATATATAAATATTGCTCTGTTGTTATGTAAAGAGATCACTGCCTTATAAGTCTTGTTGTACTAGCTCAAAAAGAGAAAAGTGAAAGTAATATCCGTGTATGAAAAAGTTGATTTTAATTTTTGTTTCTTAAAGTTTTGTCTTCATTGTCTTTGCAGGCATCAGAAGGTGTCACCTTCATTGGACCTGACACACATGCTATTCAAGCTATGGGAGACAAGATTGAAAGCAAATTGTTAGCCAAGAATGCAAAGGTCAACACGATCCCTGGCTTTGATGGAGTAGTCAAGGTGAGAAATCATTTAATTACTGTCTGCCCACTGTAGGAACGGTGTCTAAATCAAAGTACACCTATTGAAGGTCTGATGCAGAATCTAATTATAATTTCCTCTTCTTTTTCAGTAAAATGTAATTAAAAATGAAGTACAGATTTTTACTAACAAGAGAGCTTTGGAGAGGAGGAGAAAGTCCTTGATAATAAATGATGTATTAGGAGTTCTTCAATGGAGTCTTTAAAAATACTTTGCTTTAAATTTAACATGAAGGCAGGTAGATGTGTAAAATGTCAGGTGTGGATTTGACTTATTTGCACATCTTTACATTTCTCAGGTCTTGTTGGCCAAGATCTTGACAGCTCTAAGTTAAGTGAAGTTTGTTAAACTGTGTGAAGTTTCTATTTTATGGTCTGTTCTGATGGTGCATATTTCCATGTGTTGCAAAATTCAGGATGAGGATGGGATAGGGAGAATTTGACGGCTCTTTATCAGAATCTACACCTAATGCTCTTTGTGTAGTTTAGAAGGAATGTCTTCCAACAGTTTTGTGAAAAAGAACTTGTTATTTCTTCATAGTTTCTAAGGTTAAATAAGGTATATCTTAATTTTTGTTTATTTTCTGCCATAGTGATTGTGTTGGACTCTTACAAGCTTTCCTGTGTGACTTAATGTAATGTCTATGTTAATGTAGTTAAGCTTTTATCTTTTAAACCCTTCATTGGATAAAACTAAAACTTGGTACATTATAAAATGTTGACCTCTTGGGTTGAAAATTTTTGTGCTTTACATATCAAATAAAATTTTTTTTCAAATGAAGTTTGAGTAAAACTGTAAGTTGCATGGAAAAGAGTGTAGTAGCTAAGCTGGATTTTAAACTCTGTTAAGAGACAAATTACCCCCCAAAACCCAACTAAAAGTGAAAGATAGAGTACAGAGGGGCTCAGCCTCCACAAAATTACCTGGTGCAATGAGGCTGCCTGGAGAACTTGACTAGTGAGAGAGAATGATAAATTCACAAAATAGCTGAGGTCAAAATGCCCAAGAGAATTTTTTAGTACTTGTGATGGAAATGCATGATGTTTGTAATGCCTGGTAGCAGGATAATGCTGGAACAGGTAAAAGTGCAAAGACTTTTTTCCCTTCTGGAGGACTCCATATGCGTTTTGGACTGGAATTTGTGGCCATGTTGAAGTCTGGGAGTGGCACATTGGCAAATTTCAGGTTTTTGTTGTATGTCTTAGCAGTCCCTTGTGGATGTGGTCCTTTAGCACTCGTAAGATGTAGCAGCAGCCAAGCTGCTGGGCATAACATTCTTTGTTCTGATATCCTGTATATTCTCCTAAGACCTGTATATTCTTCTAGGAATCCTCAAAGTAACTTCCAGAAAAGTATCTAGCTTGGAGATAACTTTGACTTAATCATTTGAACACCACAAAATGTTCTCTAATGCAGAATTAAATACTCAAAATGCTGTTTTTCTCATTGTATCAAGTTAAAACTTAAGTAAGGGTCTATTAGTCTACTAATAAAAAAACCCAAACCTGACAAAGTAGGATAATGGTTAAGGAACAGATAGGCCTAAACCAGAGCAGCTGAGGTGCTTTCTTGTATGAACTTGTTTCGTAGACCTTCAGTTGCACTGTTTTTGACAATTATCTGAAGTTCCTGGTACAAAAAGGACACTTAAGTGATGTGGTTGGCCATGGGCTATATGCAACAATACCTTTAAAACCAAATGAACTGGAATGTAGGCCTGAGTTGACAACTCCAGTCTTCTGCTATTGAAAGGATTTATGTGGTAGTTCCTTAATCCTAAAGTGCCCATGTCATATCAGTTTCACCTACCTCAGCCCGGCACAAGTTCTGATTATCTGCAGAGTGTTGATGAAAAAGAGTACATATCTAAAACCAAAAATGCTAAACCCAAACTTGCAATGTGTCCACCAAATAAGAAAAAGAGAAGTTCACAGACATTGCCAGCATTGTAATCTCCATCAAAAACTGGAGTTGTAAATTTTAGGCTAACCAGTGCTTTAATTACCAATTATAGGAAATAAAGCTTCTGATAATTGATAGTGTCACACTTGCTATGGATCTAAATATGTGCCTCTGTTTGTTCTCTCATTTCCTTCCTGTGACAGTGTCTTTTGCTGAAATGAATACCCAAATAATTAGGTCATACAGGATGCTGATCTTTGGGTAGAGTTTGATATGCTATTTTGCAAATTTGGACTAAGATAGGAAGGGCAAAGCTGCATGATTACCATCTCTAATCAGAATGGCAACACACAAGGAACTGGAGACTGTTTAGGATTTCTGCCATTCCGTGGGAGACCTATTTTAGTCACAGTTATGAAGCTTTCAAAATCCTTGAGGGCTCTTTGTCCTGAGAAATAAAAATTTTAAAGGTCTTAGGAAGGAGTTAAGTGTTTGCTTGATGCTTAAGGTGGTTAGATGTGGCTTCAACCTTAAAAAGGACTTCATAAAGATGGAGGAAAACTGCATTTATGCCTCTGACAATGCTAGAAATTAAGACAGATTTGTTGCATGTGTTTTTGTGGATGAATAGTTGAAGTAAACCCAGGCAACAACTTCTAGTGCTTCATTATTCAACTCAAGACTGCACTGAAAACCTTTGTTACTAGAAGAGTTGTCTTTATCTTTGTTAAATAGTGCTGCAGAAACTTAGGTCCTTCATGAATAAAGACTATTTTTCCTCTCTTATGTTGCTTAGCACTTAGACATAGGAGACACTGCTAAGGTTTTGTAATAACATCTTGGAGAAGTTGCATGCAGAAAAATTCCTGGTGAGTAGTAATTAAATTATAAATTTAAAAGAAAGAAGCCCTTCAACAGTAAAGCTGGGAGGATTGAAGAAGATGATGCTTGGCATCAGACACAGCTAACTGTTCTTGTACTGGCAAATGCTCTAGCAAATATGAAACTGAGAGTGGAAAGATGTGGAATGGAGAAGGCAGTTTGACAAAGAGTAATATTCTTCTCATCCCTGGTTCAGTTTCTCGGTTGGTTGGGGCAATTGAGAAATCCAGTTTGGACATATAAGCAACTGGAGTCTTGTGCTGTCAGCTAGAGAGCCAACAAAAGCAATCAAAGGTAATTAATTTCAAAATGTGTAACTAGAATTAGTTTTATCAAACCTGATTGGGAGATGGAGTCGTAATGGTTTTAATCAAAAGAATTAGCATTAATCCATGTGAGCAATAGCTATACTAAAGTTAGGGCTGAGATGATGTATTGACTGTAAACAACTAAAGGGGAGTAAGAGACTAGAAAGTGGAGGCTGAGTAATGAGCATAAGAACATGCTGTGGTGGAAAACTGAAGAATGATTTTTGTATTGTTTCACCATGTACAGCCAGTTTGGTTTTATGGCTGGTAGAACACAGCTGGATGTAGACACAGAAGAATAATGTCTGTGTCTACTTAGTTTCACTGCTGTCAGTAAACACATTAGAGGTCTTCAGCAAGGCTCCGAATTTACTGTAGTTCACTTTTGGGTTCCTGTTTTGGATGAATTTTTGCACTGGGATATTGACATTGGGATTGAATGAGCACTGTTGGAGAGGTTGTTAAAGATTCTGGATATGAACTGGAGGTTCTCTAAGGCTGACACCCTCAGCCATGAAAACCATGATGTGGTTCTTCATCATTATTACAATGTTTCACGGTTCTAGGAGTCGCTTTCTCAGCTTTACCCTGGCATTCCCCACATCAAGACTGTTTTGTTTTTCTGTCTCCACCTGCTGGTACCTGGTTGAGAGGCATGTACATGAAAGTAGGAGGTTAGGAATTCTTATGCTAAAAGCAGTATTTTATGTCTCTTTAACTTAATGGAATCACCTATTTGTGAAAACACTGACATAATTTTATAACTCTTAGGACTTTTATTAACTTCTACCATTACTTGAACATTTTTATTTGTACAATAAAAGGTGGTGCTAAAATTATATATTCCTTTACAGTTTCCAGTTTATTTTGGGAAAATGGTAGTGTAGCTAATGTGCTTTTGGAAGAAATAGCAGTAAATCATTGAGGACTTTTGCTTTAAAAAATAATTTAAAGTGTTTTTAGTAGCAGTGTGGTTTTGTATATTTTGCACATACGGATGTGTGTTTTAGGCAGTATCATAGCATTCACTTTTTTGCCCCTCTTGTGCAAATATTGTGTATCTGTCATAAGTTTTATATACCAAAAAGCTAAAATAACTGTCCTGATGTTCCAAACTGTTTCTGTATTTATGCAGTCAGCAAGTGAAATTCATGATATTTTAAGCATATATTCAACATACCTTCTCGTGAAAAAAGATCAAAAGACTTACCAGAGATTGCAATATATCAATTTTTTTATTAGTTCTTTCTCTTTAAATCACAGCATATTTTTGTTTTCTGGTTCAGAAATGCTCTTTGAAAGCGAAAATTGGAGTATGCCTGGATTTTTTATTTCTGGTGTCGTAGCGTTTGGGTTCTAATATGTTAGAACTGTAAAAGAAACAGATGTTGACACAGTGTAAATTAATAACTGCGCTAGGCAGATTACTAAAATCTTTTCAAGCCAGAACTAAGACAATTAGTGGTGCTGATACCAATCAGTTGTTACTTAAAGTTGTTGTATCCATGTGTAAAAATACAGTGGCAGTGGAAAGTTCCTCTACAATGATTTGCAGCTTGTCTTCCTGTAGATTACAGTGTATCAGTCAGCCACTTGTTTGCAGGTAACTAAGTGAAAAAAGATTACCCTGTTTGCTTCCCCCCCTTAATTCTATTTTGCAAATATGTGGGGGAATTTGCAAGAGAAAAGAAATGTAAAAGTTTCCTTCTCAACTATAATCGTGGCTCTTCATCAGTCATCACTCTTCCTGCATTTTGTTCAAGAGGCTCTAATTGTCTGCATTTGGCAGGTTTAACACTTCCTGACAGAGAGGCTATTAAGGGGAAGTATTCTCGCATAACTGTCACGGGCAGGAACAAAGAACCTTCAAACTCGATGTGTGGAAACCACTAACATTCTTAAATGACCCTTTTCATGCATTTTATCCCTTTAAGCTAAAATTTGGAGGGTGCAGGGTCATGGAAAGCAGCAAGGTGTAATAAAACAGTAAACTCTTGAGGGTTTTTTTCGGGGGGGGGGAGTGAGGGGCAAGTTTTTTTTGTTAGATTTATCTCTTGAGTTAAAAACAATTGTTATTTGGAAAAATCTCATTAACAGATGTGACTGGAGTAAAAAGACTTAAAACTGATGTTGCTTTCAGGACTGCTTTGAACTTAACAAGCACCGATTTGTGGAGCAGACTAGCTAATGAAAGGAAATTAAATTTTCTGACAACTTCCCCTGCCAGCCCTCTTATTCTTCATGGGGCTGTTACTAGGTACTGAAGACTTTTAAAGAGGATTTTGTTTTATTATCGGACATAAATGAACCAGGTATGAACATTTCTTATGTATTTTTTTAAAGTTCTGACCTGGGTGCTTTTAAAATGGATTGCCTTGAAAGCTTTAAAAATATCAGGTTTCAGTTTAATGTTCATAAGTCAGCCCCCATAGTTTCAGACACACTTAGCAGCTGGTGGTTTCCAGACATTACTGCCTTCTATACAAATTTTTTAATGTATATCATGGGATAGTATAAATATTAGCAAATTTGGATGGAATTTTCAAGCTTAATGTGTACCATGGTAATTTAACCCTTTTGCTTTCTAATTTTGTATAATGGAGATATACTGTTATCAGTAGAAATGACTACTGCAGGGGAAGTGATTTGGTTATTGAAACGTAAGTAATTCAAGTATCCTGGTTTTTATACACTGAGTTTCCCAAGACTTTTTCCTGTACCAGGCTACAGTAGTATGAGACAGCTGAAGCAATAGGTGGCATCAACAAAAGAATTTGTAAAGTTGGCTTATGCAACTCTTAAATGAACACAATTATGGGAATCTTCTCCTTTCAGATACAATTTAAAATTATGCATTTGAGGTTTATTTTGTCTTCAGAATGCAGAACTTCCAAAACTGAAGTGCTTGTGTTCTTTCTTGGGTAAACAAAACCCATTTGTCTTCGAAGAAATTCTACAAGGTTTTTTTTCCTGAACTTGAATTACTCCCAAACAATAGAGAATCAACTCCCCCTACTGACAGCAATCAGGAAAACACAAGGAATACCTGTGAGGACAGAAACAAGCTGGTAGTGGACAAACTTTAACGATCTGATTTATAGTCCATTATTGATTGTAAACGTCTAAATTCTAGCATTAAATTCCTACAACTGCAGAAAATAATTTTGTGATCCTGGTTGTGTTTCCTGTCAGCTGATTCCTCGTTGCTTTGAGTTTCTCAGTGCACTAATGATGAGGTAGAATTTACATTCCACTTATGGTATTAATTTTACATTCCTCTGGCTGAAAAGGGTCAGGAGGTTGTAAAATCAAACATTAAATGAATCGGAGGAGACAGTAGTGCAATATATGACTGCCCTCAGGACATAGTGCAATGGCTGATGGGATTAACGTTGGGTCTCATTTCCTGCTTTTACAGGATGCAGATGAAGCTGTCAGAATTGCAAGGGAAATTGGTAAGTTCTTAAATTAGCTATGGTGGGATTTGTGTGCCTCTCAGCAGACATGGTTGACTAAATTGAATGTGTAATAAGTAATCCCTATAGAACAAATAATGTTTTAATAGTTTTTAAGTTCCCTGTTGCCCATAGGGCTGGAGGAATCTAGGCATTAACGCCCTGTCTCTTAAATAATCAAATTTGAGCTTTTCAAACTGGACTTTACAGACCAAGTGCAGCCATGATTTGTGGAATGAATGCAATATGCAGTAATGAGTACCTCACTAAAGGAGTTACCTGAAAGTATATCTGCAATTGGACATGATAGTCAAAAGTTAGGCATAGTGCACTTCTCTTTATGTGGAGACTGACACCAGTGATGTTATGATCTTCATTGCTGTGTGGACTGCAGCTAGCTTGAATACGATCCAGAGCACCAGCCTTCTGTGCTTACTGGAATAAAGTCACTCTTCAGCTTCTGAGTATCTTACAGAATGGTGAAAAGAGCAACCAGCAAATGAGTCTGGGACTAATTTTGATGAAGGTTAAGTGTAATATGTGTTTAATGAGTTTTGGCTTTTATTTACTAAAGCTTGATATTAGTGAAAATGCTAAACCATATGCTTGAAATTACACATGTTTTTAAATGCTTTCTAGAAGAAGAATCTAATGCAGTAAGATATTTGATTTTTTGTGGGGTTTTTCTTTAATTTTCCCTTTGAGATTGCAACCATGAGAAGCTATTTAGGTTTATCACAGGTAGATAAACAGCTTTTCACCTGTGTCAAGAACTATTGCTGTGCCTTTATGTGCCTGATAGAAAGTGGGAGTTGCACTGCTACAGATAACTTCTTAGCTGTGTACGATCTTTCTGCTTTCTGTTTCAGTTGGGGCTTTTGCCCTGCACTGGTTAACTGCCCTGAAACCCCCGCTAGGCTTGTCTGACTTTTAGGCTGATACAATTGAAGTCAGCATTTCTGTGAGTAGGCAGGCTTTGTGTCTTGGTTGTGAAATCCAGTGAAAACTGGTCACTTGTCATGGGAGCATTAGCAAAAGAAAGAGTCTATTAACCAAACTGGAACATACAGAAGAGAATGGTAAATAACATTTGGTTTAGTCCTGCATAAAGGCATAGTAATGTGACATTATTTCAGTTCACTTTCTCTTCAATACCCTTTCTTGCTCTTGTGTTTTAAAGATTTCCTGCAGGTATTTTCTTGAACGGTTTTGATGAATGTAAGTTAGAAGGCATGCAGTGGCTTTCTAGACACCCTTTAAAATACATTTTTTGAAATTTTCTTCTGAGTTCTTCTGGTGTTCTGTTGACTGGTTCCTGTCTTTGATATCAGTAGCCCTTTGGAGGTCATTATATCAAGGCAGTCTTAAATCTGTGATGATAAAGTCAATTACAGAGAGCTGGGTGGTGCTTTATTTAGATGGAAAACTCTTAAACTGCTTTGATACGAGAAGGGTTTGTACTACAGTGCCATGTAGTGAAATAAAAATATTTCTTCTGGCTTTTGCTCCACCTATGGATTGACAAGTTGATCGTTTGGTTAAGCTTCTGTCTAATTGTAACCACTGACCAGAATTAAAAATAGTGATTTTAATGTCAAAGGATCTAAGATAGAAGGAAATTATAGTCTCTTTGTATATATATGCAATGTATTTGTCCTTGTACATAAAGCCCTTGATAAGCAGTGAAATGCGTTCAGATTGTTTCTAATTTCACTAATTCAGTGTTTCAGTCTTCTAAGAAAGCTTAAGTAATTATTAAAAAAGTGACTGTGGGTCAGCACTCAAAACAGTAGAACTGTGTGTGATGCTCTCTTGCTGCCTGTGTTTTTTTCTGCTTCTCCCTGCTGAGTTTTGGCTGAAGATCCAGTAGTAGTGGGGCATGGCACCTCAGAGTTGGGAACACAGCCTTTACCTGTTTCAGTGACTATTATCTATGGATATACATTTTCTAGGTGTGGGAGTGAAACCTTCTTTTTGCCCCTGATTTGAGATGTTTTCCTGTATTGTATAGAGAATGTGACCGGGAAACTAGGTTAAATCAGAAATTGGAAGAAGTTCAGACACAAATTGCTACATTGGCTCCTTTCTACTGTCTCTTTTTTCTATTTGGTGGTGTGGGCTGTTGTGCTCTTCTGATCTTTTCTGTAGTGCTTAATTGCATTGGCCCTTTTCCCATGCTGCTTTTAGGTCTGTTTGTAGGATTGTACATTAAGAACTGTTGGCTTCTTAATTCTAAAACATCAATGAAACTCCAGAAAGTTTGACTCCTCTATTTGAAAGGATTGAGCAGCTATGAAGTGCAGTCAGTTAAAACAAAATGAAAATCTGTACAAAACTGAAAAGATGAACAAGATGGTTTTTTGTCATGTTTCATTTGACATGGGTTTAGTTAGTGCTAGCATTTAATGGATATTAATGGATTTAATAATGGATATTGAAAAGAATCTTGTATTGTCTCATGCAACATTGCTCAAACTGATATTGCACAATGTGTTCTGTGGTCTACTACCTGCAACTTTATAAAAATGGGTAAATTAATCTAAAAACCATTGTGGCAAAGGGTGGGAGCTAGCTGTTGCAGGACATCAGAAGTTTGTTTACTCATTTTATCATTCAGATTCTCAGAACAGTAACTGTCCTGGAAACAAAGCAGTGTTAACTTAGGAGTACCTCTTAAGCAGCAAGAGCAGATGCAGTGATCTTCAAGTCTGACTGCTTTTTGCTTTCTTGCCTCCTAAGATCTTTACTTGATCCTTAAGAGGCGTCACAAGATTGGAAAACTATAAAACAAGAGTAGGTTTTAATCTTACATGCAATTTTAATTTCACATAAAGTGGCATCTAATTTGAGGGAGGGATTGAAAACCTAACACCTACTCAAAAATGTGTCTGCTTTGTGAGTTTTTTCATTGCTGTTGTTGTAGGTACTTACATATAAGTGTTAGAAATTGTTTGCATGCCTCTTCCTTCCCACAACTAATCCAACCAATCCATGTGAACATACTTTAACCATTTTGATTGCTACAAAAGTGGAGAGTGTTGAGTAATGCATTCTGAACCCAGTATCCTCTACCCAATATGTATGCAAAACTTAAATTTTACAAGGCCTTCCTTTCAGTCTTTGGTATTGGCTAAAGAGCTGCTCTGTAGCTGAATTCAGCTTAGCTCCCAAGAGTGAGCAGTGTGTAACCTCATATTTGGGCAAAAGCTCCAGTACCCTTCTTTTCAGGTGATTGGCTAATTTACATGCTAACATGTAGAGGTCTGTTGCAATTTTTCCTTCTCAACCAGAAAAGCTGTATATATTTTTTCAAAAGAGGCCTTACTTTATTTTTTTTAAAACCTGTTTTATTTTTACTTATATAGTGGCTCTTGGGAGTCTTTAACTGCCTTGCCTACAAGCATGGCTGACACATTATCACTGTATATAAAAGGTGGGAGGGAGTGGAAGCAAAGTGGTGCCACACTTGGTGAATGATATTAGTAACCCATGTATACTCTCGGATAATTTAACCATGTGAGCTGTGATAGATGAATTACATTTTGAAGCATACAAAGATTTACCAAGGCTCATTTTTGATATGCCTGTTTTGGTTTGTAAACTAAAGGACAGTAAATTAGGACTAGATTCTGCTTACAGAATTAAAATCAGCAAACCATTCAAGAGACTGATACTGTTAGACTGAAACCGGTAGCATAATTAATGTTGATTTTTTCAAGTACATGTAATACTGAATAACATAGGTTAAGTGATGGAAATTGCCTTAGTGCATGTGCCATAATAAGGCTTAAAAGAATGCTTGTTTTAAAATTTCACTCCTGCAGCTTTTGGGTTGGACAGGGTCTCCAGATGGTAATAGTATTGCCAGAGACTCACTAGTGTTATCCAGTAAAATCTCATTTCTTGCATGGAAGTTATACAAGATGTGATTTTAGCTTTATTTCAGGATATCCAGTGGCTTGTGTAGGAGTCTGGCAGCTGCCAGGGATCTGGAGATGCACCTACAGTATCAATAAAATGTTCTTGTGGTGTTGCATATACTGCATTTCATGAAAATTGGTTGAACTTCACTGTTGCTGCATGTAATCTAGAATTATTTTGACTTTATCCTTTAATCTCTGGGATTGTAGAGGCCTGGATCAGGGTTATTGTTACTCTGTGGTTTATCCTGTACCCTTCTATGGGCAGTATCAGATACTTCACAACAAAATCTAAGAGACTCTAGAAAGGCCATTTGCATGGCTCTGTTTGGTCTTAATCTTGTATGTTGTAACAAGAGACTACTTTAGACTCCAAGGCATGGAGATTTATAGCCCTTTGGTAATCCATGCCTATAGGAGCTTGGTTTGTGCTCTACATATGCTTAACTATGACCTCTGTACAGCTTTCAGCCACGTGAATGCTTTACAGCCTGGGGTTTCACAGTCTAATAATGTGTTAAGTTGGAAACTATTTTATTGATTTTTTTTCTGTTTCTTTGTTAATTTAATGTTCTTGTGTACTGTTACTGCTTTTCTGCCTTCCAATCAACACTACTGTTTCTTATGCTTGTGTCATGCCTTTTTTTGTTTTGGTATCCACTTCAGACTTTTTAAGAAAACAAAGGTTTCTCAGATCTTGCTGGTTTTAATTTTCTTCTTCTGAACCTCCTTTCAGTTAGATCACTATGAGCAGGACGTGGAAATATTGTACTGTTGTCACTTGACAGAGCAAGAGTAGATCTACATTCCAGAAAGAAACTGTAAATATCAGTAACACATGACAGTAGACTGGACCACTTCTAGGAACCATATTTAATTGTCTCTTTCTGTCCCCAGATCAAAGCCTTTTACACAGTATATCTTCAGTTCTCAAGGACTGATGGACTCGTCCTGGCAGATGATATCAGCTGGTCTCATATTTGCCTAATGTTGTGATTTTCATTAAATATTCTGGAGACCAAAGACATTAAGAATTTTCTGCTATCCTAGAAATGTCAAAAGCATTTTAATCAGATCCTTGATTTTTAGTTTTCTGCATGTTCGTGTAGAGAAAGGTGAAGTTCTCTGGTATGATGGAATTGTATCAGGAAGTTGCTTTGAATGAAATGATTTGTAATAAAAGATAAACAGTCATTACCAAATCTGCATTTAAACTGTGTGCTTTGTTAGTGTAATTTTCTAGTTTTCAGAAAAGGAAGATCCTGCCTTATATCCATATTACAGCGTCTTGCACTATGAGTAAGATATTGCTGGTTATGTACAATGCTGACAGATTTATGCTCCTTGTTTTTTTTTAACTACATGTGCATTTGGGAAGAATACTTTTTTAATTGTAAACAAAAGTAATCTGTGTTCCGATACTGTTACATTATACCTAAGCAGCACAGCTCTCAAGCTGCTTTGTTATTTAAAATGTGCTGCACTAGAAGTGTTGATAAGGATGCATATTTGTTTACTCAATCTTTAGATTTATTTTATGAAGGTCCACTAATTTTTGCTATTAATTAAAAAAATATTATTTAAGCAGCCACAAAGGAAAAAAAATTCCTAAAGAAATGTAAGCTTAAAAAGGTCAAATGCCTTATTCATAAATCACTTCATTATTTGGGAATAATTCATTCAGTGTTTTTTTGGTATAAATGAATTGGAGAAGACAGCCTTTCTTGGCTGTAGAAATTACTGCACTGACAGCTAAGTTTTGAAAAGAAAAAATTCTCCTCTGTTCTCCCTGCAAACAAAGTGTTTTAATAAACGAAGTTATTGTCTACTGGCTTTATTGGACATGTGGTCAGTTGTCATGTTCCTCTGACCAACTGAACAAAGTTTGAACTTCTGTCTAATTGTTCCCCGCTGTTAGGCTACCCTGTCATGATCAAGGCCTCAGCAGGTGGTGGTGGGAAAGGCATGAGAATCGCTTGGGATGATGAAGAGACCAGGTGAGATGCTGTCCAAAAGCTTGCCTTGATGAATGCTGCAGTTACTGAAGTCCCATTAAGCCATTGTAAGCTGACAGTTGAGCAGATATGAAATGTTAGACAGAGAAATTGGATATTATTTGGTTTTCCTCCTTTAGCATAGTGAGAAATATACTTTGGAAGTTTGCATGTGCCTATTTCTAATTAATTATTGCATAAACCTTGCAAAACATCGTCCATTAATTTGAGTAAAAAACCAACATTTACAACTGCTGTTAGTCCAATGTTAGACTGTAAATAACATTTTGCCATATGCCTTTCAGAATGCTGATTTATTAATTTCTCTGTGTTAGATAGAATGTTTATTGGCCCTGATTCACAAACATTAATGCTTGCCATTAGCTCTGTTAAAGTTGATGAGTCCAGTCATTTGTACGTGGGGACACATACAGTGTTACCAGAATGTGCTCTAATGAATTGCATACTTTTGTGTTTAAACCATTTGTATCAGCAAACTATTGTACTTTTGTCTGTTTTGAAACAACACGTGTTTCAACACATAGATGTTTTCATGTCTCTTATTGGTTGTCTGAATCCTGAACATTGCATGATGCTTTGTTGTTGACTCAGAATTTTACAGTCCATTCTCTGCTGGTGTTCTGGCAATAAGGGAGCCCGATTTCAACTCCATGTGTTGCTGATCTTATAGAAACATGTATTTTCTGATTTTTTAAAACTTGTAATGAAAAGCCTATTTGATTCAAAATAACCTGAGTGGTTTCCTTTCTGCACGGAGGGAGCAGCACATGTGCTGGAGTGAACTCCAAGTACAACTGAAATTTTCATTAGTTTAATTTTAACCACCTGCAAGACTTCCCTGCCATTTTTCTGTCCCCTGTTAAATTTTTGTTTGTCAAAACCTAAAACTTGGATGAAGGAATTCTGAATGTCTAGTAGTTTAATTTTAGATTTAAAGAAAACATGGTGGGTTTATTTGTACCATGCTCTGTGGAGTCCATTTGTATTCAAATCTAAATAGGAAAATAATGTTTTGTGCATTAGAATGAAGATCTAGAATAACTTTCTTTCTTAAAAGGATGCTTTGTTGCTCCTGCTTTAGAATCCAAAATACTGCCTTGATCTTGTGCAGGCAGCAGTTCATCTGTTGGACTTGAAAGGAAGGAGTTCATTTCTTGTTTAGTTTAGAAAGGAGCAAAGGAGCTTGATTAAAGTAACTGCTTTAAAATAAAAGTGTATCTAAAATCATGATTGCGAACTTATTTTGGAGAGAGGTTGTGGTTATGGAAACCACAGCCGGTGCCCAACCACCCTCTGGGTGAAGAATCTTCTCCTGTTTGAAACATACTTTTGGATTTTCAGGCTAGTTGGAAACCTTTCTTATTTTAACTGGCTTCGTGTACAATAAGGAGCCTTAAATTAATGTGTGGCATGATGGTGGAAATAGCCACTGGAAGTGGAAAAGACTGATCTGAGGACTTAATTACTATTGTTACATAATTATTCTCTGTGGTAACTTACTGCTTCATCTTTCATGTCCCCTATATATGCCAAGTGGTGATAATTGTTTTAGATCCTCTATTATTATCTATATAATAATATATAATGTTATATATTATTAATATAATAATTATTATTCCTGCTATAGCTAAGATTTCTGTTAATTTTCAGCTAGTATTTCTAAAAGAAATACTGGTACAGTTTTGTCAGTGTTACAATTTGTTTTTTGAAACAGCTGTTCACACGCCCTTCACTGTGGAAGTCTGCCGTGTTGACCCCCTCTCTGGGTAGCACTGCTGTTGTGTATTTTAAGATCTAAGTCCCTCCCAATCCTCAATTTTATTGCCTTTTTCCTGATTTTGGTCAAGTTCTATTGTTGAATTTTGTGTACAGTTCAAGCCACTGACCCACATCTGAAATTAAAATAGCCTTATGTTCATTTTAATGTAATCTCTAGCTAGATTTCTTGGTTTGGAGAAGTGTAATTTAGCATGCCTTTTCTTCACCTAATAGATGCCCACTTGAAATTATATTGAAAATGAAGGGCAGATTTCTGAAAAGCAGTTTACTTTAAGTTCAGGTTGGTAGATTTTTTTTTCTTCAGCCTGAGAAAGTTCTGCCGTGCTCTTCACCTAAAACTATTTTTAACTGAGTTATTGATCGTGCCAACTCTGGTCTTGAATGTGAAGAGCCTCTGTGCTTGCACCCCAGCAAACCTGATCTGAAAGTGCTTTCCAGGCACAGGCTATGTGAAGTTCATGATGCAGTACAGCAGAACATGACCAGGTCATGTGTCTGACTATCTGCACCTCATCTGTATCATTCCCTCTTTGTGCAGATACTGAAGGCTTCTTGCTTCCAGTATGCTCATAACAATTGTACATCTGACTAAACCTTTAGGCTTCATGGCTCCGAATGGTGGCCTGGCAGCTCTGAAAAGGAATTAAATTCAGGACTCTGTCTTTCCCAAAGAACAGATTGAGATTTTCTGGCAGAGGTTGTGATGGGTCTTTGTATGTGAAGGCACTTACTTGCTTGTAAGTTGAGTGTCAGAGGTCATCATGCAGGAGCTATTGGGCCATGTTTTAAACTCTGTGGATTTGCACATAAAATTAATTTCTTTAGCTAGTAGCTCCAGCTGCAGACATGATAACCTCCCAGTTGGAAATTTGTACTAAATTATTTTTTTAAGAGTTACCTTTGAAAAATTTGGAGCTTTGTGTTAGTAATTCCCTCCTATTGTCTTGCCTTCTGTAACTCTTCCTAGATATTGAAGTCTTGCATGCTTAGTGGGTATCTGTTTTGAAAGTTTTTACCACGGCAGCTTCTAGCAGCAGATGTTTAGAGAGATGATTTTGTTTTTTAACATGTAATAATAGGAAAATGCAAATTGTCCTGTTTCTGAAATTCTTTCTTCATGCTTATGCCAATTTTATGAATGAAAATCAAACATCTGCTCTCAGATTCCAAAAACTCCTTATAATTTCTGTTCTGTGGTCTTGTGAATGGAAAGAGGAGTGGGACTGGAAGATGTTAATGTGGAATAATAAATAGCAAAATCATTCTGAATCCTCCACCTCCTAAAGCAAAGGGTATATGAAGTGTGTGGTCTAAGAGGACAATGCTTTTAAAATTCAAAATAGTTACCTGTTACAAACCTATGCATTAAGTTTATTATCTTCCCAAAGCATTGCATTTAGCCTTTCAAAGCAGTGTGCAAAAACAGGAGTGTATGGGCTTGACATCTTTGGTCTGTCCTGCACAGGTATGTGCTGTTCAGGTAAGGGGGAGGAATCCGTTGGATGAGTAAAGAACAGTGTTTCCTAAAACCGTATTTTTTAAAAGCCCATACATTCACATATTCATGCCATCTATATGTGTAAAATGCTGTGACTAGATAATTTTAGTTGATGGGGTTTTTTTTTGATTTGGAGTTAAGCTGAAGCAATCTATATTGGTTCTGTGTGTGAAGTCAACAACATTTGAGTATCTATTGGCTACTTAACTTCTCAGGGTTTTAAAGGGCTGCTGCTATACTAATGGCTATCAAACATCTACTTTTTAACTAGACGGCCCTTCTAATGCTGGCCTTGACAAGAAAAAAAAGTTCTTTTACTGTTTCCTGAGTCTGAAAACTGAAATTTTACATAATGAGTACAGTCTTTTGTTAGTGTCTGACTGCCTTGAAAGAAAATTGTTTTAATTAAAGCAGCACTGCTGATTTCAGAGCTGGAGGCAGAAAGTTGGCATGGCTGTTTCACTTCAGACAACCACAGGAAGGCTTGTGGCAACATCAGTAATGCTTTTGTGCAACTTAAACTTCAGTGTGAGTAAATGTACTGTAGGGAGAGAGGTGAACCTTAGAGAGATCCTGTTTTCCCTCTCTATAACTGTGCATGTTTGAAGGGATCTAGAGACAGCGTCTCATCCAGCTTCATCATCTGAATGGCATCAGCTCTCAGTTTAAATGGATTGCTTAGAGCTCTGCCTGATTGGGTCAGCACTGAGATTACACAGCCCTCCTAAAACGCCTGCTCTGCTTCTTCTTTCTTTTAATTTTTTTGTCATCTGTTTGGAATTAATTTTTGTCACTGGCCAATTACAACTGCACAGTTTTGTGAGATAAAATAAGGTCAAAATATCTGAGATATTAATTCCTATTATATGTAATTTTAAAAGATTTGCAGATGTATGGATGAGATGATTAGGCACCTGTCTTTTTTTTAACAAGTATTGCAGTTTAGATTTCTAATTAGCACACTTCCTTCAGTGAAAGAAGTCAATTGTGAATAATCATGCATAAAACTATGACACAAAAATGTTTACAAAACAAAACAGAGCCTTTGATATAGGAGTTAAAATAGCTGTAAATCACTTTCAATAAGAAACAATATGTTTGGCTGTTTGTTACAGCACTTTTTTTTTTTTTGACAGATCAGGTAGTGCACAGAATCACTAATTTTCATGTCCCTTTTTTCTCTTTACCAGGTAATTAAATGTATTGAAGTTAAGTATGAATTTAGGAAAGTTGTACCTTAGGTATAATCTCTCAAAATTACAACATGTATTATCCCACAATGTTGAAAAAAATGTGAAGATATACTTTTAAATACACACATTTCTCTACTGTAAATTTACCTATTTTGCAAATCTATGGTCTGGGTTAACTACACCCAAGATATGGGAAGCATGAAACTTTAACTCAGTTGTGCTGTAGCTCTTATTCAGGGCACAGGTGTCAGGGATGCTCTTTCAGTAGTCACTTACACAGAAACTTGACCAATCTTTCCATATGTATCAACATGGATGGCACTGATGTGCGACTTACAGAGCCTGTAGAAAATTTCAGTGAAGCCTTTGGGTCCCTGCATTATGTTCTGTCTCACCCTGAGAAAGCTGTTGATGAGCTTGTTTGTCAGAGCTTATGACCCAAAGAGTATTCTTTCTGCTATTAAAAATAAAAATAAAATTAATAAATAAAGTAGCTTGCAATATTTATTTTGTTTAACTACATGTGTAAGAGAAGAGGCAGAGGGAAGCATACAGAGTGCTCTGTATAACACTCACTTATATTTAAGGGCAGGGAAAAGCTACTAATACAGCTGGTGTGTTCTGTGAGGTCAAATATTGCATCTTTAGGTTGTGTTCAGTGGTGGAATTTGCAATATTATATTTGCAGTTCTTTAATGCAGAATTAACCAACTTCTGCGGTTCTTGAGTGTTAAGAGGGCTGCATGCTGGAAGTAATGGTGAACTTCACCTTTACTTCTGTATAGCAAGTAGTTGGTAATCACTGGGTCTTAAAAATTCAATTACTTTATTAGTTTTGTGGAAGAAAATGAATACATAATTGTAGTAAATGTTCAGGATTTTTAAACACACTGAATTTTTTTGTGCTTTGAGAATGTTTTGGTTTGATTTGTGGTTGGTTGGGATTTTTTTGACTGCAAAAAAGCGTGAAAAAAGGGATTCATTACAGAATCAACTGCAAATGATATGACTTAGTTTTGGATGTGTTGATTAGTGAAGATTGATTGTTTACTGAAATCAGAAAGTGTTCTGATATGCTTCAGGACTTCTTAAATACAGATTATTCTTTTTGTTTTCATTATTTAAGGGAAGGTTTTAGGTTTTCATCTCAAGAAGCTGCTTCAAGTTTCGGTGATGATCGCTTACTGATAGAAAAGTTCATTGATAACCCTCGTCACATAGAAATCCAGGTTTGTACTATTATTATTATTGCTACTAGTAATTATTGTGTATTTATTGAATGAGATTTGAACTCATAAATAAATCAAAGTTCAAAATGTTTCAAACACTCCACTAAAAAAGGCCTAGAGTCTTGTGTTTTCCGGTGTCTTGGGTCATTGCTCAAACTCCATGGCTATCATGTACAATACAGCCTTCCTGTTTTTATTCCCTAGCCTTTCTTTAGCAGGAAGACTGTGAACTGTGCTCAGTTTGTTGGGGGACAAAAAAATGTCATAGGCATCTGTCCTGAAGGCTGGAGGTTTGAACTCTGGATCCTGTTGAAGTGCTTGAGTGCAGCAGAGGATGTAGGAGTTCAAGAGCTGCCATGCTTAACAATTTGTTGCAAGGTCTAGGTGGTTTTGTCTGTACTTTGGAATTCTGTTCTGAAGTATCTAATTCTACTTGGGAACTCAGGAAGATTTGTGTACCATTTTGGGCAGTTTCTGGTTCAAAATCAAGTGTATTCCCTTTAACTTCTGCATTATTTACATTTGTCATTTATTGGATTTGGAGTTAAGTCTGCTGATGCAGAACAAAAGTTTTTCTTTTAGGCATTTGTTCACAAAATTATGATTTCAAAATTTGTGATGTTTGATCTTATGTAGATAGCTGAATTGTGTTTGTCAATAGCCTTGAGGTATTTCCTGACAAGAGATCTTTATGGAGCATATTCATTTCCTCAACAGAAATTTTATTTTTTACACAGAAATTTCATTTATTTTTGTGTGAAATCTAAACCCTTTCTATGTTGTGGCACATGGTTTTTTTTTTTTTTTGTTTGTTTAATAGTGAGAGCCTGAGTAGCTCAATAACTGAGTGAAACATCAAGTAAACTTGATAGTGTGGAATGATCTCTAAGAGAGAAATATTTAACATTTTTCACTCTGCCAGATGTGTGCCCACAGCCTCATGCTTCCTATGTGGCTGACTTGCAGATCATGGAATCGTAAAATGGTTTGGGTTGGAAGAGACCTTGAGAAGCCATCCAGTCCAACCCCCCTGCAATGAGCAAGGACAGGTTCAACTAGATCAGGCTGCCCAGAGCCCTGTCCAACCTGATCTTGAATGTTTCTGGGGATGAGGCATCTGCCCACCTCTCTAAGCAACCTGTTTTGTTGTTTCACCACTCCCATAATGAAAGATTTCTCCCTTATATCTAGTCTAAATCTAGTATTTTGTGGTTTAAAGCCATGACCCCTTTTCCTGTTGCTAGAGGCCCTGCTAAAATGTTTGTCTCCATCTTTATCAGCCCCCTCTAAGTACTGGAAAGCTGCAATTAGGTCTCCCCAGAGTCTTCTTTTTTCCAGGCTGATCTACCCCAAATCTCTCAGCCTTTTCTCACAGCAGAGGTGTTCAGTCCCTCTGATAATTTTTGTGGCTCTACTCTGGACCTGTTCCAGCAGGCCCATGTCTTTCCCGTACTGAGGACTCCAGAACTGGGTGTTGTGCTCCTGGTATGGTCTCAGCAGAGAGGAGAAGGGAAGAAGGAAGAGTGAAATGAAGAAATGGTCTGTAAACAGTCAAACAGCAAAATGAAGAAACAGTGTAAAAATGAAACCTTATTCTCTATTGAGAAGTCATGGAAAGGTACATAGTGAACTCAGTTTCAGCATTGATCTTAATGTTCAAAGAGGTCAGATTACTAAAGCATCTTTCTCTATTCTCTTGCTATGGCTAATAATTTTTGGCTACATATATTTTTTTTTTTCTTTTTGTCTGTGCAGATCAGTACACCTTAGAGATCTCTTTCAGTGTTTGCAGATTTGGGAGATTCAGTAGGTTCCTACTGATTTTTCAATGAGAAAAGTTAGATGAGATTGGTTCCTCCATGCTTCTATGGGTTTGGAGCAGTATTTACATTGTCTTGATTCCTTTGGGTTTAAAAAAGGGTTAGCCCAAAAAATTAAGTAGTGCTGTATTTAGGAACAGATGAATAAGTTCCATAAAATGGCTTTGCTATTAATAATTTATGGTTTTATTTATAATGGGTATACAGTGAATGTTGTTTTCCTTATACAAGCACTTTGATGGTACCTTTTAACAATATCATAGCATATCATTTTAACTTCATGTTCTAATCAGCTTTAGGACGTTGACCTTGGTTCATTTTCAAACTGCTGAATATACAAACAATTTGAGACCAGATGCCAAATATTTATTAATTTAGCAGTGACTTTTAAATAGAACTTTTTTAAGCTTTCTTATATTTCTCCAAAGCACTGGTACTTAAAATTGTTAAATAAGAAGTTTCCTGTGTCTAGCTATAAAACAATCACTTTGTAAAACATGAGAAAAGACTAAAACAATTAACAGGAAAATAGAGTCCAAATACACTTTATGCTTGAACTGATTTGAAGTCTTGTTCTCTTGAAGTATCTGATAAAAAGTTTAAAGTAAGAGTACATGGAATGTCTACTACTTGGCCAGTCAACAGTCCTAGAACTGGGAACAGAATTTAGCTGAATCATGTAGGAGGGATTCCACTACATAATATTTAATTTTTTTTATGATTACAAATGCATGTAGATAGACATAGCATGTACTAATGTCCCAATCATCATCAAATGGAGCATTTTCTGTTACGAATGTTTAGATAATAGGAACAAAAGCTGTAGCTGGGACATGCATTTTTAGTGAGATGTGTACTGGATCTCACATCTCAGAGAGGATGATTTTGGAATGCTGCAAATGTCTTCTGAAATACAGTTGTTTTATGGCTAGTTTCTTTTACTGGAAACAGTGGACACAGAATAAAAATAAAAACCTAATGCTGGATGTTGTTGGCTTATTCTGTTTGTAATTACTTTCTCATAGTAAATGTTCATGCATGTTTCTTTTTTCCATTAACTAATAATAGAAAAACATTTGTTTTAAGATCCAGTTTGCTGAAATATCAGAAAAGTCCTGAAGTGGAAAAAAAATTACTGCTTGGATTGAAAAAAATGTATTATTCTCTTCTGAAAAAAACACAGAGAGGAGAGAAGCACAATGACCAGTTTTTGTTGTAATGTTCCAATATTTTTTTTTGTTTGTTTGATTTGATGAGACAGAATTCTGTGGAAAGTTGTAGGCTTTCTAACAGTGAAGCAGAAGTGCTTGTAAGGAATCATTCTGCTTACAGGACAGTGATTTTTCCATCAAGTACCATGCTATGCTCCAGAGGTACTGCTTTAATACTAAAATAACCCCCACAAAAAATTAGTCCTAAAATCTTTGGACCTACCAAGTGATTTCTTGTAGGGCCCCATGAGTTTGTAGAGCTCCACTCATCTGGATTGGATGGGTGAGCACTTAAGTAGGAAGTACCTGTTTTTGTTTCCCTTTCCCCCCCCCCCCCCCCCTTTCCCCTGCTGTTCTTTGTGTTGAGTCCCTTGCTAGGGAATCTAGCAGTTGGCTGGAGCATCCTGGCTCTACTGCTGCTGCTGCACCCCTCCCTGGACAGTAAAGAGGGTTCTGGGAGGTGCTGCAGTTTAGAAAATCCTAAAATTGTCGGTCTTCTAGACCCCTTTTCCACTAGAAAGCTCCATAAAAACAACAGAATTTTTGAGGAGGGAAAACATCTGATCTTACAGGGTGCAGAGCACCCTGGATCTGCTGCTGCACAGTGCACATGAGTTGTCTTCATGAGTTCACTGCCTCGTTTCCAGTCACATCTACCCAGATTTTTCACGCCTTAGCAACCATTGATGTCATAGATGCAAGAATTCATCTTGCCTAGTGCCATACTTGCTCTGTGGTGCTAAAAGGAATAATAAATAATACAGATTCGTTGTCACAAATGTGAGTAGATATGGTTGAGTTCACACAGTTTGAGGAAGATTGTCTCCTTGTTTTATCTTGTCGGTTTTCTGTGTAGGACTGAGCTATTAAAGAATGAAGCATGAATATTGGCATGGGTTCCCGCAGATCAGAGCAGGAAGATAGATGGAAAAAAAATGGGTTTGAAGAAAAATTTTATAAGGAAGAAAGGGAGCAGGTGTGGTCTGTATTAAAAGAAATTGTTCTAAGAATAAGTGTAAAGTTATCATAAGATGGGAAGAAGTGTACTTGAATCTTCAAATGTAGTATTTGTTATTGAAAATGGCTGCATCATACCATCAATGTCATAAAGGGACAGAGTTCCTTTTCTTACTTTCTCCTCTAGTTTGAAGTTGAAGAATCAATTAAGAGTTCTGCTATGCTCAACTTACGGGCTTTTTTCTAGCATGTAATTTATGTAGTTGGATATAGATACTTGATTTTTTTACCTCTTCCATGAACTGAAGCTGCAGCCAAGAACTGTAGTTACTGATTTTTTAAAAAATGTCTTGAAACTACGGCTTTTATTTCCTTTGAAAGTACGGAGGGAGGTGCAAATTTTGTTCTCCTTAATGAAGGAAAACAAAGTTTCTGAGTTTTTTTTTTCTTCATTAAAGACAGGGCATTGTGGTTTTCCTCCTAAGAAAGCTCCATTAAACATATTTTTCTGAAAGCTTTTGTGTGTAATTCAGGAGCAAAATCTGGCATCCTTTGAGATCTTTTTTGTTGATGCAATATTTGGATTTTGTGTAATTTTGTAATGCAGTACAATTTACAGTGCTTGAAAATGTAGTTTTAATCTTATTTCAGCCTTTTGTAAGAAGATCCCTAATATTCAGAAATCAGATTTTGAAGTGAGAGGGTGTTTTGCTATGTACAGACTCTACATTGAGGCTTTAGAATAGTCCTACTCAGAATTTGAAGGAATGTTCAATTAGGATCTAATATATAATTAATTTCCTACATGAGCTATTTCCCCCCAGCTTTAGTTTTAGATTGGAAAAAAACCCCAAACCCTAAGTACTGCAGAACAGAATTATGCCAAAAGACCATATGCTTACATCTGTTTTGTTAATAGCAGTGTGTTATTGTTTCAGGTTTTGGCAGATAAACATGGCAATGCCTTGTGGTTGAATGAAAGAGAATGCTCCATTCAAAGGAGAAACCAGAAGGTTGTGGAGGAAGCACCAAGGTGTGTATACGGGATTCTCAATGTGGTTTCATAGTAACTGAAAGCACTTTTGGAAGCCTGCTGGTTCCATTTATTGTACAAATGCAAGAAATTTTTATTCTATTAAAAAACACAAAGAGAATAAATGTTTGTTACAGTCATTTGACCGTACTGCAATTTTGATGTTGTTCTTGAGGGTGTTTTGATTTTGCTTTACAGTGTCTTTCTGTAAGGAAACTAGTGTTGTGTAGCTAATTTTTAAAATGATCTTGTATAAAATGGATTTGGATCTTACCAGTCCACTGTATGTGCTATGGCTTTTTTTTGTGTGTGTGTATATATATATATGAATATTTTTCTTTGAAATTCACTTTATCAAGTAAAATATTAAATAAGTATGAATTTTACCACAGATACAGGTATTTGACTGTTAGAGTAATTGTGTAAAGGCCACATAATACTGTATATTTCCATTTTAATTGGAATATGAAGTACAAAATATTCTGCATCACTTGTAGTACCGTTCATGGTAGTGAACTAGAGATGTAGGTGTCTACTAACTAAAAAGTGCAAAATTGTTTTAATCTTACTGGTTTAATGTGAAGCTGAAATTCCTTGATGCTATGGAAGATATGGCCTTGCTATGTTTTCTGTTGCATAGCAGTCACCAGGGAATAAGTGTATAAAAAGGGCAGCAAGAGATTTTGATTTCAGAAAGGCAGACACAGGTGTACCAGTGCCTGTGGGGATTGAGAGTGTAGTATGTTCACCAGCCTGAATGTGTTTGCCATATTTTTTTATACCACAGAACTATGTGATGCAACAGTTTGGGATGTGAATAAAAACACATCATCCAAATCACATTTCTTTAGAGGTTCCTTATTAGTTCATGTTGAATCATAATTGCAGGACTGCAAGTTTAAATCTGAAGATACAAATCCACTTATAAATGCTTCATGCTAGTGCTTGTGGATTTCTTGGAACCTTATGCTGCTTATATCTAAAGATCTTACTGTGTTGTGGAAAGTGAATACTTCAGGTCCTGATATAATGCACATGTGCATGTATGTGTACCGAAGCACTTAAATGAGTAGTATTTTCTGCCTCATGAGTATGTGTAAGGCAATGCCTGTTATTCCTGCCTGCTCCTTCTCCATACCTGTGGTCAATTAAAGTGGCATGATACATCTTTCTCTCACCAGCCAGAGTGTTTTCTTTCATCAGAAATGCCAACCTTTTAACTTTCTTGGGCTTCTCTGTTGGAGTTGCCAGTAAGTTGTCTCATCCCCTCCTGTGACCCTACAAGAGTGTGGGCAAGTCAATAACTCCCAAAATTCGGCATGAAAACTTTTCTTCCTTTTCGTTGTTGAATGTTTTAGATTCTGCCAGACTTCTGCTGGCAGCTTTGGAAGCATTACCTGCCTTACAGCCACTTGCACTTGGCTGCAGAATCCATTAATTTTCGAAGGGTTACAAGAGTTGCAGATAAGCAGAGCGCTAACTTCTGTGAGACACCAGAGAGACCCTAAAGCCTCAAGTTAACCCTTCCTGTAAATGCTGTTTCAGTTTGATAGCTTAAGGACTCCTGGACACACCTCTTCTGGTATGGCTTGATGTTGGAAATAGACTGTCCTCTTTTTTCCTGCTTTAAATGGTAGCTGCTGTTAAGAACTCTGAGATAGGTCAAACCTTTTTATTTTCTTTCACAAGGCCTGGGAGATAGAGATGTTATGGGCTAAAATGTTTTGGGGTTTTTTGTCTTTTGGACAAGTTAGGGGTTTGACATTGGCCTTCTCTTATGCCTTTTTTGATTTACTCTATTATGATAGCATTTTCCTAACTGTTTAAGTCAGGAGACTGAGGGCTTTTTGGCTTTGAGAGTAATCTATGATTTTCTTAAAGCTAGGTCTGCAGCTTCTGAACTTAGCCATATGGGATTATTTTGTGTTTGTATCTCCAGTTCTCCTAGGGAAGTTTAGCCTTATGTTAAAACAAACAAACAACAAACAAAACCCCCTCTTTTGAGGAGAGAAACCCATTTAGTTCACACACTGAGGTTACAGTATTCGAGGGACCCCCCCCAGTGTTCATGGTGGTCAGTCCCCCAGATTCAAATAGGAGACGAAAAACTTTGCTTGTACCCTTTTCACATAGTGAGTTTCACATGTGAGTTGTTCCCTCTGTTTTGGGAACCACAGACAATAAGATACATCCAACCATCTCTAGTTTTTTAGTTTGTGCTTGGAAAAGTTAGTGCTGCGCAAAGTGATGTACCATAATTTTATCTGCTTCTACTTTCACTCATTTTTGGATATGCTGTTGTCTTCTCATTTCACAGAGGCTGACATTTAAAGAGAGGAGTGACTTGAGTGGCATTTAATAGTCCTAGTGTAATTTCTTAGGAGTTTTTGTTCCTCAACTGTCCAAACTCTTCTCTGTTCATTTTCACAGACTGTTGCCGTGAGATGCTGTACTTTGGCAAGAAAAAATACAAAGGTGTGGCTGTATTTTCCTTTCTGCTGGAGTCGTTAATAAGAGATTGTTTCCCTTGTGGAGAGACAAAGCCTACGGGTTTATCAGAAAACCCATGGATCTTTGGGATTAATCAAAATTAAATGCACAAGAGTATTAGCTGACATCCTATTCAATAATTGGAGTAGTAACTCAGAGGAGTGCTCTAAAACTTTACTTTGGTGAGCCCATGTGTCGTATCTACCAATTTCTGAACCTATTAGAAGCTTCTTAAAGCACTGCAAATTTGCCTCACCACTTGTGTGAAGGAATGGATATCTGTTAATTTGAATTTATCTATATAGGCAGGAACTTAGCAGAAAGGTGCATTATTGAATTAGGCTCTATCTACAAGTTCCCCCTAGAGTTGTTTTGCATATATATGTGTGTCAGACTCTACATTTCTTCTCATTGTCTAGAAATCCTTGAAGGATTTTGGGTTAAGAGAAATGTGAGCCTGTTCTGTTTGTGACTGTGTGTGTGATTCATAGGTGGGCACCACTTAGATGTGGGGGCAGAAGTGTGTACTCAAATCCTTTAGCCTATTTATGCCCATGGTCTGGTAGTACATAGTGAACATCTCAAAGGATAATGTTTTTGTGGATAAGTAATTTTTTTAAACAAGCAATATCCTTGAAGCAAGGAAGCTGACCTTGACATTTAGAAAATTGAGGTTCACCACCCCAGTGTGGTGGAATCTTCAGACAAAGGGTAAGTGTTATTGATCACTTGTTTATGTTTTTGTCCAAACTGAGCAGTAAATTTCCACTGATGGTGTAACTGTATTTTTTAAAATCTCAACTTTGTCTGTGAGTGAAGGTGATAGGGGTATTTTGGGAAACCTTATCTGATGATCTAGAAGTGGAGAGGTAACATCTTGCCCATGTGGGTCATTTGCCTGGCTGTAGAGACAAAGTGACAAATCAATTGTATTCCCTTTGATTAACTTCACAATAACTTGATGAAGGTCTTATGAATAAAGTGTCAGGTCTGATTTATTTTTTCTTTTTGATGCTTTCATTTTGTGAATACTTTTAAATTTTTTTGGTAACTTTTGTGCTGCCATAGGAGCTGTTTGTTTTAAAGAAAAACAGGTGTATGTGTGAGGGAAAGATTTGAAGTCATGTCTAAAATGCGAAGTTTTCAAGTGATGCCTAATTAGACTGGAGAAGAGTTTTCTTGGTTATCAAAGGGGCATTGTTAAAAAAGGGAAAAACAATGTGTTTGAAAGATAAAACAGTAGAGGGAATATGAGTACTTTGGTTTATTAACCAAGCCAATGGTAGAGATGGTCCAGTCATTTCAGAGTGTAAAACTTAGCTGTGTGGCAGAGATCAAGTTTAGCAATGTGACACCTGTGTTCCATTCTCTGGCTGCAGCAGGAGGTGAACAGTGAGATCTTAGACCTACATTTAAAAAGTACAGGGAAGACACCACTATAATGAAGGGGAGTAACTCTTACATCCATATGAGAAGTAATAATGGCTATTCTATGTTGTATTTATCATATTTCAAGAGTCCCGTACTTTCTCGGTGTTTTCTTGTGGGTGGCAGATCTTCACAGCTTCAGACTCAGGGCTCCTTCGAGGCTCTCCCTGACTGGCCAACCCACCCCCTTTTATCCCCGTTATCTTGTCTAGCCGCAGCTGCAGCCCAGTGAAGGCCATCGCAGCTGTAGCCCATCAAGAATAACTGGGACCTACCGGGGCAAGGCCTATACACAGATATCCAAATACAATACAGGTATTGTTCTGGGACTCAAGGGCCACTTATATAGTGCATATATTTTCAAAGGCCACCTACAATTCTAGAAATAGAGTATGAAGCTGATATTGAGAATGTTTTGTTCTTCATAAGCCACTCATTGACCTTCATGATCAAAGCCCTGCAGAAATTACTGAATTATAGAATATTGATTTAATATAATGCATTATCCTCTTACTGTATCAAAATAAGAAATATTATTAAACTATTTTCCATTTACCAGTGCCTGTTCTTATAAGTATGACACAATTTTTGTGTCTTCTGATATTCCTTTCATCTGATGTGGGATCTCATACAGCTTTCTTGAATGGGACTTGACTTCCTTTTCCTCTTGGTTCCATTGTTTGCCAAGAAAGAAATTTTTTCCTAAATTCTGGAAATGCCTGCCTTATGGTCCATCAGAGTCTGCCTGTGTGGGCACTGGAAGGACAGAGATGTGAAGTAGCACTTTTCCAGTAAAAAAAATTATTCCACTGTCTCCTACTTTGCCTAAATATTTGCTCACTTCTTGTATCATGTCAAATATGGTTTGTTCTGGCAGAAGTCTCTAGCTCTTCTATGAGTTCAGGTCTCAGTGAAAAACCACAGTAAGTGCTGGAAGATGAGTCCTGACCCAGCACTGGCTTCTGTCTGAGAGCAGTCTGGGGCTCCAGATGGAGCTTCACTGGGTTTGAGGCCACTTTAGATAGGTGAGGGTCCCTGATGGCTCCTTTCAGAATTAGGGCCCACTGTTGAAGAAATATGTAACACTTGGTGGTTGTGTTTTAAAGAGTAACTTAGAGGCAAGGTAGAAGTGACTGTCTATTCCCTTGCAGAAGTACTTTTAAAATGATAGCTGAGTTATGTGCCTAAGGTAAGTTAAAACAGAAACATAAATAATAAGTGTATTTACAAGCTTATGTAAGATTAATAGCAACATGTTCTTTCATTGAAAAATCAATGTATCAGGTTGAGGGGCAACTGGTTTCAAGGCTTTGGTGGAATACCACAGAAATACATATCTATATATCTGTCTGTTTATCTATCCATCTATCTATCTAACCTGCATAGGTTAATCTAAATCTGAATTTATGGTACAGAAAGAGTAACAAGCAAAAGGTGTTGCTTCCAGAAAGACTTCAGAGTCTTTTGATTCACTGGCCCAGTGGAAGTTGTGGAATGCACTCCTAGAATGAGGGACCTTGGCATTTGGGCAGTGTTCAGATGGCTCCCGAGGTGGTAGCTGAGCTGTTCTTTGAGTGCTCTTGAGTGTATCCAAGATTTGTGGAAAAGAATGTATTGCAATTAATGTGGATAATAAGTATGTTTCTAAGATTGCATTGGTTTGGATGTCCCTTTTTTCATTTAATTTGCATTATTTTAGATCTCACTGTTTAAAGAGTGTTGTGTTATTTTATATTTTAGAGAATATGGTTATTAATCCTGAATTTCTTGTATGTTAGCAGTAATTGTAAAGCATGCAGTGTACCTATTTAGGGACAACATACGTGTAAAGGCATACATTTGACAGTCTTGACATGTTTTCATAACTTCATTAATGGTGCTGTCCTCTTTTGACCATAGTTTAAACAGAAAAGCAAATGATAGAATAATTATTTTTTAACTAAAAAAAGTCATTGTTTATATATTGCAGCACTTTTCTAGACCCTGAAACTCGAAGAGCAATGGGAGAACAAGCAGTAGCTCTTGCCAAAGCAGTAAAGTATTCCTCTGCTGGAACAGTAGAATTCCTTGTAGACTCCAGTAAGAATTTCTACTTCTTGGAAATGAATACTAGACTTCAGGTAAGAAAAACAACTCTTCAGATTCAGAAAAGTGTTATTTAAATAAACAGACCATAACCTTCACCCATATTCAAGGGTCTGTTCCTGCAAAGATTTAAACATAAGTATCTTGATGCATGTGAGCACTTCCCACTGAACTTAAAAGATCTACTCACTGAAAAGATCTACTCACATAAGCCTGCCTATGCAGGACTTTGCAGCAGTGAACCCTTGCACAGCACTCAAGTAAATGTTCAGAGCTTTTTCTCTTTGTTACACTTGACCTAAAGACCTTGGAAAAGGTCACTGCTAAGTGCCACTGTGAGCTCACAGTAAGTGGCTAGCCACTGTGCTCTGAGGTTTTCCTGAAACCTACTGGTCCCTGAAATTTCTTTCTTATTTTTTATACTTTGATGATCACTTGCTGAGTTTCTCTAGGAGTGTGATTGAAACAATATGTGTCTATGAGCAATAAAACACTAGCAATCTGCATATGATTGAAATTGTGACTCAAATGCAACTGTGTAAAAAGCATCCTGACAAGATGAAGGATTTTTATGACAATTCATGTAGTCAGTTCTAATGTACACTGCAAGTGAAGAGATGAACCCCTCTACCATTTTTTGACTGCTTGATGGATTTCTGGTCATAAGCTAAGAAAACAAGTATATAACTTGAAGTCTGGATATTATTCTTGACGACCAAAAGAGTGTTCAGCTTGTAAGCGAGTCCATTCTGTTGCCTTTATCCTCCTTTTCTTACTTTGTTAAATAACACCAGAAGGACTGAAATGTGGAATCAAGCACCAGTTTGATAAGTTTTCCATTCTGTTTTAGCTACATTTCATTAAGGTTGTATCTTGTGTGCTGCTTGTGATAAAACATAAATGAGATCCTCATAATCTGACATCTTTGCATGACCTTATGTAATAACTGAGTAAGTTCATGATTTAGGTAAGTTTATGCTTTGGGTAAAGAAGTTTAAGAGCGTTTAGGGAATGTTACGATCTTCTATGCCGGGGAAAGACTGATGTTAAATTTTTTCTTGCCTTGCAGGACAGCAGTGCTTTTGGAATTAGTCATGACAGTCACTTCATGTGCCTTTGCTAGGCTCTATCAGGTCCACCTTAGATTCAGTGAGAGGGAGCGGTGGTTAATGGCAATGTATAGTTCATTAAAATATTATGAATAATTCTCTCACCTTGGTCATATTCTTTACACTTTCCTCCATCTTCTAGTTTTTGAGCCAATGTTTCTTCAGTGACTCCATGTTATTCTTTACATAGAAAAAATTAATTTATGGTTTTCTATATAATCCACCAGAACATCAAAACCATTTCCTTGCTGTAGTAGTATTATTGACCAGGAGTTCCTAAGTGGGATTAGTGATGGAATATCTTTGGGCTCCTTTTTGTGGGCTGTTTTTAAGACATTATCTTTGCTGTTTTGCAGTGTCTTCCCCCTGCAATACCCACTAGTAGTCCCAAATTTCTAAGGTCTCCACATAGGCAGGAAGAAAGCTTTCACAATTCCATGTTTAAGGACTTTGGACTCCTTTGGAAATATAGCCTAAGCAGTTTGACAATCCCCTGTAATAGCAAACTCATTCTTTCCAACTCTTAAAGCAATTTACTAATCTTAAATTAGACTAATTGTTTAAATATTCTCAACTTCTTCTATCCTGACTTTTTATTGTCTCTAATTAACATTTTAGCTTGCGTCTGGAGTAGTAATTGTCTCTGATTTTCCCCCAGTCTTACCCAATTGATCTCTCACTTCTCCCAAGTCTCAAGATTTACTTTCCGTTCAGCTAACAGTTATGCAACTAATGTATTGTAGTTGCTCCCTACTGTTAAGAGCCAAACCTAGAAACTCTACTGGAGCTTGTCTGGCTTTAACTTCAGGACCAGGATAGTCTCCAGATGTTCCTGTATTGCTTCAGTCTTTTTTTTTTCCTTTTGCATCTGGTAACTGTGATCAGTGACTAACAGATTCACTTGCCTTGTTCTTGCTGAACACTCCACAGCTGGAACAGCTTTCCAAAATGATGGGTGTCTGATCCATAAATGATCCTCTTAAGATATTTGTCAGCATGCATTAGACACAGTTACCTGTCACCATCATCAGAACATTTCAATAAATTATGCATTTTCTGTCTGTTTTAATGTTTCAGCAATCTCTGATCAGATTGCTGTTGCATTTTTAGTTTAGATACAGACTTCAGAATATACTTGCTAACAAACTGCATCCAGTATTTTGCACTGCATGTTGATATCTCCCCTCCCGCCCTCTAGTGTATCTTTTGGATGCCTTTCAGTCTTTCTGGTAAATTATTTTGCAGTAATCAGAGTTGTGTTGTTATTTTGCTGGTTTTTTGGGGGCTCTTTGGGAATATACCTTTTCTGTTGTATAGTTACACAAAAGAAGTGTAAATAGCACCTTGAAGGAAGTTGATATTTTATTTAGGTTTTTTAAGTCTTGCTGCAATACTATACAAGACTGGGAAGCAAAAGAAAATTGGTGAATCAGCTCCATTGTGTCTTTTGTATACTACACAAATTTGTTACAGATGTTTTACTGCCTCTAAGTGATTCAGCTAGAATGGCTTATTATTTGCTGTTGGCAATGTTCTTTTGTTGTATTTGCTTTTCTTCCATCTTTGAGGCTAGCTGGTAAGTATGAGAGAAGATTGAGGATTGGATGATGCATAGTAAAACTAGTTCCTACTTTCCACAAGAGGACATAGAGATGTCTGCCCTAGAAGCTAGCAGAGAACTTCTGAGCACTTTTGCAGTGGTTTTCAGGCAGTTACCACTATTAAAGTTGAGGCAGACCAGATGTTGAATATCTGATTCTTTATAGCTGCTCATAGTGTGGTGTGTTTTCTGTTGCCTAGTTGTCATCAGCCTAACCATGGCAGTCCTGGTCCAGAACAACTTATCAAGAGCTTTGCAATCAATACAAAGTTTCTGACCCCTTAGACTGGTGGCCTTTCTGGCTTCCAAGTTATGTTAAAATCTCTTAAGGTACTTCAGAAGTGGTGGCTTTCAATCAGAAAAGTTTCTTCTTTTCTTCACGGAAGAATAGATGTTGTTTCTCTTGGACTTTATATGAAGGAAGTCTGTGGTCTGTGCTTAAAAAAAATCTGTTAGTACATGTGTGTGTGGTGTAGCTAAGCCTCATACATGTGAAACAGTGACAGCAAAGGGAAAATTTCCCATATAATAGATGTTGCAGTACCTTAAAATGAGAAACATCTCTTGTTGGCTAGAGAAACACTGAGAAATGTACAATGAGGGATGTGAATCAAGCACTTACCATCAATACAATTGGTATGTTTGTGTCTCAGGCCTGTTCCCAACCTTCTGCCTCCCTCATGACTTGTGAGATTTAAATAGCATGTGAGTACTCCCTTCCTCCTCAAAATGTAACTGGATTTTCTAAATGTAATTGAAAAGATAATATGTGTAGATTGGAGTTGAGAAATATGGTAATTTCAATGGGTTTTCTCTTCATATGTCAGTTTGAGTATTTTTGTCACAACTTCTTTAGGAAATATAAATTAATTTTGTGGAAGAATTTTACATATTTGTGAGAGATTTCCTAAGAGCAAATGGCATACATATGTTTTTAGTTTACAGTTGTCAGAAGAATATTTTATGTAAAGGTTTTTAAAGTAACTTTATTCTAAGGCATAAAGTAAGGTAAGTAACCTTCAAGAGACCTATAAAACATTACCCAGTGCTAGGACTTTGTTTATCACTTTCTGGGCTTTCATCAGGTTTTACTGACCTTTGGAACATTTGTGTTCCAGAGATTTGTCTTTTTGCAAAACTGGCTATGACTAGTGTAAGACACGGGAAGAATTTTTACGTGCAACATGTCTTTCCTTCTTGTGTTTGTCCAGCCATGAAAATATAAAAAGCATGGTAGGAAAATGTCTAAAAGTAGGTAGAAATACTGTTGCAGGTGGTTTGGAGCTCCGCTGCTTATAGGCTCCTGGTTCTAACAGACTCTTAATTGTATCTCTATTCTGTTGCTCATCGCCAGTCAGCACCTGCTACATGTTTGCTTAGTGAAGGATATCAGTGCTGGAAAATATTGCAGCTGTGCTATATGTAGCAGAAGCAACAAAATACAAATAACAAAGTGATGAGCTGAGTCCAGGTTGCCACCTAAAGCCACAGAGGGGTGGTGACTTTGGTATCTACAGCAGAGCCATGGGAGCAGTGATCTCGCTGTCTTGGCTGTGCAGAGTTGCCTGGAGGATGACTTGTGATAGGGATGACTTGGGAATGGGAGCAGAGAAACAGGCTGTCAGGAGGTTACAGGACTAGATTTCTGTGAAGTCAGAATGGTGGGATTTCAAACTAAAGTCTCAAGCTACTGTTTCTGCTGTTTGCTGAGACTTCATATTTCTTAATACTGGATTCTTGTTTTACTGTGACAACACTTTGCTTCAGTCATTTTAAATAGTCTAACAAACAGTGTCAGATGGTAAAGACTTTCAATTGCTGCTAACCTGGGCTGAATTTGAACTACTGACCTGAAGGTGAAAGGTCTCTTATCCCATTACCAATCCGCTAAGCCTACCAGAATCCATTCTGCACACAGTTTATACCAGCTGTTCATGGCCATTTTTAGAACTGAAAGAAAAGGTGATTTTACTGCCAAACAACACTTCTTCACACAAGAGGGTCAGCCGACAACAGTTAACCAAATTTTTGCCACATTCTTGCCTCCTAATGCTACTTCCATTATGTATCTACTGATTGTCTGCTTTTCAGGCTTCCCAAAAGAACTACAGAAAAGCATTGCTAATTGTTGTTGACAGAAGAGAACAACATTGTTTGTGTAAGTCATTGAATCTGAAAGATGCCATTAACAGTGCTGCCAAGGCATGGAGTGATATCTTAGAGACAACATTCCCATGTAACTCTCATAAAATACTATTAAAATAGTAGAGAAAGAGGAGACTACTTAATAAGTAGAGAAACAAAAGGTCATTCTTCAAAGGGTATGTTAGTTTCTTTGCTTTGGTGAATTTGATGTAAAGTAAACCAAAGAATAGCTGCAGTGTGACCGGAGCAATCTTGAATGAAGTGTTCTGAGAAAGCTTTAACACCACAGCTAATACAGTAAAAGCAGGAATTATATCTTTAGGAAAGAAAGTATTGGTTTTGTGGATACCAGTTTCTTTATTTTCTTACATGGAGTATGTAGTGGAAAGGAAATTGTGCAGAATTACTGAATTTCAAGAAATTTTTTTTGAAGTGCAGGATGTTAATTGACAAAGTTGTGTTGAAATTATAAGCTAATTGACTTGTTGACCTAAAGTGTGTGCTGTTTGTCTAAAACACAGAAAAAATTCAACATTCATAAGCCATGTAAGGTGTGTCTGTCCCATACAATGTAGAAACAAATCCTTGCAAAAGAAAATAGAGAACTGTGTCAATGATTATTGGAATATAACTTCTTATTAGGAAGTAAATTAAATACTTTTTCAAATTTATATGCTACTATTAAAAAACTAGTTTGTACTGAATGTCTGTGCATTAGTTTTTATTTCTACATCCTACTTGGGAAACAATAAAAGAAGTCTACCTGAACATCTTAGCTGATAGAAATTTTTGTAGTACTGATTGGCTTCAGTTCTTCAGTTGTATACTAATAAGTCAGAAAACAAACAGCAAGTGTTGTTATATAGGATGCCTGTAGTTATCCAGTTATGTATTCCTGCTTTCCATTCATTCTGTATGTTAGTCCAACCATTGTCTGTTTTTCAGTAGCCTTTATGAAAAGCTGTTTTTTGCTGTGTGCTCCCAAACCCCATGTACACGTGAACTATTTTGCAGAAAGATGTGACCCCAGTGTGCTCCTGCTCATAGTTGTCAGGAAGCTTGCCTGCCTGAAGAGCAGAACATGTGTGCACTTCTGTTGGTGTTCAGTTCTCCAAAATAGAAACCAGGCTTACTGAAATATAGGGAGTTGAGAAGCATCTGTAAGTTGGTGAGTTTGGGTCAATTGATACTGGATTTGGCTGCAGCAGCAAAGCCTGTGGGACTCCAGGTGAATCACATTTCCTGGAAACTGAGGTGTATGTTGAAAGTTAGTTTTGAGATTATTTATCTGAATGTAAAGGGGTATATGATACCAGCTAGGGACTTACAGTAGAAGGGGTGACGTAGGCTGTAGTTTTAAGTCTACTGAAATTTAGATTTTTTTGGCTGATGTGGCATGCTTAAATGTTCCAACTGGCGTGTGAGTAACTTGATGCCTTATACACACAGGGACAAGAGCAGTCTGTGAGTGTCCAGAAGTGTTTGCTGTTAGATCTGAGTACCTTGATAGTCTTGGGAACGATGTGTCCCAGAATTATTCCCCTGAATGTAAGGGGAGCAGTCATCACTAATGTAATTCTCAGCTCCTACTGTCCATAAAAACTATATGACTATTTTTGGAGCTGTGGATGAACCCCACTATGGTAAAGGTTTAAAACCACTGGCAGTCACAGAACAGGAGGAAAATTAGGAGCCTTTCCATACTGTTCTGGTGATGGATGCTAACTGGCCTGTGATGTTGGGAGGCTCCCCAACTCTTATATACCTGCTTTACCATCTATAAACTAAGACATAATTATTATTTTCTGACAGGAGTTGCCACTGGTTTCTCTTGCTGTAAAAATGGGAAGGGGTTAGTGAAGCAAAAACACTTGCAATGCTCATGGGAAATCTGTCTTAAGAGCAGTAGATCCAGTATGAAGGGGAAGCACTTTCCCTTTACTCTGTGTGGCTATTGCTAGTCATAGCAGGTATAGCTTTGTGGACTTGAAAGCAGGAATATAAGTGGTATCTTACAGAGACTTAAGACTTTTTAAAGGTGGTATATATCGTTCTTAAGTGCATTGAAATGATGACGTGTTATCAACTGTTTATGAGCAGACTTTGTATAAGTAAAGGAGCTGATAGTAAAGGTGTTACTTTTGGCAGCTGATTAATTGAGAGTTTTTGCTGACCAATTTTTTCTGTCTGTCCTGTTGAGAAGAAGGTACAGCTGCCTTGATACAGCTATGATCTGTAGATTGCTTGCTGCAGACATGTCTGGTGTTGCCCGTTGTGTTTGAAGTCAGTGTGAATGTAGCTACTGTTGTATAACCATACCAACAGTGGCTCTTTAATGGCTGGGGTTCACTGGCAACATCTTGGATCAGTCAACTGCAAAACTGAGTATGGCCTAAAGCTAAAGGAGTTGATCAATTGAGTGAGATTCAGCTCCATTTGTGAGAAAACTTGCATTCATCTTGTCAAAAATGCACTACTTGACTTAGTCTCCATATGCTGGCAAGTAAAGGCTGTTGATGGAGAGGGGATATAGCATAAAATGAATAGAAGGAAATACAACAGGCAGGCAGAATAAGACAGCACCTGAAGTAGAAAGTGGGAAAGAGGGAAGTGGTTGAAGTCTAACTTATAAGAGTGATTTTTACAACAGATACAATTACTTCAGGCAATTATTAGTTACAGTTGTTGTAGAGATTTCAAGATTAAAGTTCTTTTCTACCATATTTCATCTGATAGTCTTAATGAATATGAAAATGCATTCAAATGTATTTGGTACCCCAAATTAATTCTATGATTGGAATTGTCTATGTTATGCCTAAATAGTAGTAGCTGAAGCAGAGTCCTAAAATAAAGTAGGACTTCTCCCCACCCCAAAATACCCCTCAACATTTTTTCCTATACATATTTTCTGAATGCTGCTTTGTGTGGAGACACAAAGGGAGTATTTTGAAGAAACAGAAGAAAATATTGACCAAGTCAAAGATCTGTATTGAAGAATGGATTAAATAAATGTTTGTGAGTCTTAAGAAGCAAACAACAAAAATATTTTTGTTTTCAGAGACATTCCATCTTATTTTGATCATCAACAATAAAACTGAAAACAACAATGAAGCTATTGAATCTGGAATGCCAATTGCTATCCAAGAAAAATGGCAGTATAACTAAATAATGCAAATGTCTTTGGAAAAAGAAAAAGTATTTTAATTATCTGGAATGTTAAAATTCCAAACATGTTCCCAGCTCAAAGATAATCTTTTAAAACTTAAATTCCAAAGCAGGAAAATAAGTTCTGTTGTCCAAATATGAATGTGTGATAAGTAACTTTCTATTAAAACTTAGGGAGTTTCTATTAAAACTTCAAGTCTTAATAGAAATTGAATTGCTTCAATTTAACACTGCAGGATAGACACTGAGATGTTTCATAGATTCTCAAAATACTGTTATTAAGCTTGACATGCTGGAGAGTATCATGTGTTAGGTAGAATCAAGATTGAATCCCAAAGGTACATCCTTAAACTGTATAATCAGATTCCCATTTCAATGTCACTTTTGTCTTTCAAAGAATAGGTGCTTGTTTCAGTGATGATTTGTCATTAAAATTATGTCAAAATGTCTTAAAATGTTGTTGAAACTCTAAACAAACTCACAGCACACACAGGGCTAATTATGGATGCCATCTGTTTATTTTTACAAAGCCTTTTTTCTTAAAGACCAAAGCATCTACTTGTTCTGGTAAGCCACAATGTTGTTATAATGACTGAATGTTTTCCTTAATACTGTATACTTGAAGAAAGAAAGACAAGTGGTTTGGTCAGTGATCTTTTCCTGTGTCAGAAAAGGTAGATACTATGATATCACACCACAAACAGTTGCAAAGTGTGTTTTCTTGAGGTATTTTTCCCCTTGGAGCACAAACATTTTATAACAAAAATGGTAGTCTGTCATGGTTTCTGGTGGTATAGCTGTTTCTGTGGGAAGAACGTGCTTTTAGCATGCCTACCTTTTACTTGATCGATGTGGTGGCCATCAGAGGAGTCACCTTAGTTGCTTTTTCTGTCCTGTGTCCAGTTAAAGGCTTTTTAAAGTTAATCAAGGTGCTTGTTTCTCTGCCCATTTGAAGGCAGAAGTGTGTGTGCACGTGCCTGTGCGCGCCCACGTGTGCCTCCTTGTACGCACATCCTGCGCGAGCGACGGCAATTCCCAGGGCAGCCTCTTCCAAAGCCGTTAGCGGCAATTTGCTGAGCGCGCAGAGCCACTCTGTTGGTCAGCCCAGCTATTGTGCATGCTAAGCACTAAACAGATAAGTCTGGAGGGGGGGTGGAAATGGAAGGATCCATCTGCTCATTTCTGCTACACTGCGCTGATGCAAGATTACGCTAATCTGGTTGCTTGTCAGGACAGGTTAGTGAAAGAAGGCGAATGGGTGAGATATAGGCTACGCCGGTTCTGTGGAAAATTGGTAGCGGCTCCTGTATGTGCCATGTTAAGTGTAGCAGAATGGGTTGATTATCAGCTACTTGGAGATTTTCAGTTAAAATATAGCTGTGGCCACAGTGTGAGTCTCTTCAAAACAGAATTGAATGGGAAAAGCTTCCAAACAAAGAAAAATTAACTCATTGTCCCTGGATGCATTTGAATTTGTAAAATAAGTGAAAAAAACCCCAACCAAACAAAAAAACCCTATAAACACCCAAATCCTCCCAGGTCACCTGTCTAGTTTTCCTTTTGTATGCTGCTCTGAGTTATTGTAATATGCTAATTATTTTTTTGTGTTCTCCATGCAAAGACAGCATTTGCTGGAGTTTAAGTAGGGCTTTTTTTTGTGGAAAAAGACCAAAATAGAAACATAGTCTTTCTCTGTTCTTGTGCAGGTGAGATTTCTTATTTATCTGTGTTTGTTTACAGAGAGGTACTTTTTTTTATTGGTTGCTTTTTGTTACCTACTGACTGACAGTTCTTGACCTTGCAGGTTGAACATCCCGTCACAGAATGCATTACCGGCCTGGACTTAGTCCAAGAAATGATCCGTGTTGCCAAGGGTTACCCTCTCAGGCACAAACAGGCTGATATTCCCATCAACGGCTGGGCGGTTGAATGTCGCGTTTATGCTGAGGTAAATGAGTGGTAATGGGGAGGAGGGGGTAGGTGGTTGAATTGTGGCGTAATAATACCCAGGTGTGGATAGATGCCAAGGTGAAATCAAGGAATATCATATGAAAGTCATGATTTCGAGCATGTAACATGAATAGTTAATGAGGTTTTGTAGAATTGTCGAGTACTTGTTTTTTAATTAAAAATATGGTGTGTGTTTCAACATAGCTTTTCCCTGAAAGTTGAAAGTAAAGATGATAAAAGAGAGAGGTAAGCAAATATCATTAGAAATAAGCCTGCATGTTCAGTACATGTTTAATGATGCTGGAGTTATTTATCAGAGTTAACCACTCTTTTGAGTTTCTGAAATGTGTAGTTGAAACTTGTTGACTTTAAAAGGCAGTTGAAATTCAATGTCTTACAGAATTTTTGTTGTTTTAATAAAACTTTTGAAAAGGTTGTTGAAAAACCAAGTTACACATTTTCTGATACCCCAGTTTATAGGATAAACTTTCAAAGCACATCCCAAAACAATAATTATAATTATGGTGTGAGTCTCCATCTTACCTTAAAGAAGCTTATGAATATTTAAATCCTATTTTCAAGCACCTTCAAGACATTTTGATGTAATGTCTTTTTAGTGTCACTTTTGATACGTGAAAATGAAAATTTGTTAAGTAAAAAAAAAAAAAAGTAATTGAATCACAGAGTGGTTTGGGTTGGAGGGCACCTTGAAGATCATATAGTCCCAACCCCCTGCCATGGGCAGGGACACCTTCCACTAGACTCGGTCGCCCAGAGCCCCATTGGAGCCTGGCCTTGAACATTTCCAAGGCTGGGGGCTGGAAAATAATGCCTACCTTCCTTCATTTAGTTTCAGGAACATTTTAGGTAACTCTGCATTTCAAAACTAATTTGGCACCTTGAGACATTTTTGTTGGAAATTTTGTGATCTAGACCATCTTATGTATTTTTTTTCTTAATTTCATGACATGCACAAAACCTCCAAATTGCTCTACTGATTCAACGTTGTACAGACTATTTTATAAAGAAAAAATATTTTCCCTGTGACTGGCATGGAAACTATTCTGACTTTTAGTAGGCTTTACAGTGGAGTAACTGATGCTTAGGCTTTTTATTTTGTTTGTCTTAAATCCCCTCACATTTATGAGTAATGAATCCAACTACTTTGCCATGAATTAGATTATTCTGTAGGCCATATATTGATTTGTTTTCCTATTAAGTTTGTATTAGTGTTGCATTATGTACATTAATGTAGGAGGCTTCCAGTGGCAGAAAGATTGGTTTGACTTCTTAAGATAATTGAAATTCTAATTGCCCTTTTTATCTCCAAAAATTTTTTCTTATACTCTGTTTTCAGGCCTGGACTCCTGAATACTTTCCCATCCTTCTTCCAAGTGTAGCTAATGAAAATGTCATCTTTGTGTATTTTATTTTGGTATATTGTAACAAGTGCAGAATACTTATTTCCTTTTTTTTAACTGATGCAAGAGAATTTATATACTTCCATTTCTTTATTTGGATTTGTGGGGGCAGATGGATGAAGAAATGTTCTTTGACACAAGTAATTCTGGGTAAAAAAGCAGAGTCGTTCCAGTAGCAGTTTCTGTTCTACTTAAAGCTTTTAAACATTATCTGCTCCACATCTGCAAAAGCTTAATGCTTTCTCATGTTGAATTTTTTTTCCAGGACCCATACAAATCTTTTGGCCTGCCATCCATTGGTAAACTATCTCAGTATCAGGAACCATTGCATGTGCCAAGTGTAAGTAACTCTTTTCTGGTTTTTTGTGGGTGCTGGGTTTCTCTGATATAAAGACTATAAATACTCAGCAGCTTTGTAAACCAGGCCTTTTTTCCAGCTTTTGCTCAGAGTGGGGACAGGACATGGCAGTACTGGTTTGTGCAACCTGAAAAACTGCTTAAAAGTGAACAGTTCCAAACTGGATTAAAAATGTTCAGATTGGGTGTAACAGGAAACCAGTACATGTTGAAATGGTTTGTTCTATAACTTTCAGCTAATGTTTTTCAAACCCAGCTTTAGTAAATGTATTTGTGGTCATTAAAAATGACAGTAAACTGTTGAGTCAGCTCTTTAAGCATAGAGAACTGGGGACACTGGTGAGAAACTGCCGGTGCTTTTTGTTTAGCTTTGTAGACTTTAAAGAGGAGTTTCTTACAGTGGTTATTACATGTTTCAGGATACAGCCTAACCATATAGAATAGGTGTTTAGCCAACAGTGTTTTCTGCTGGGTGTAAAAAGCAAGCACACAGCCTTTCTGTGAAATCAAGGTAGTCTTAAATTATAAGTGCACATATACATGAGTGACACTGTGTCAGTGCAATGATGAGACTGTACCATCTGTGAATACAATTATTCAGTCTGATTGCTTGCACGGAAAATACTGAGAGATTACAGGAGGAATCTTAAATGTGGAGTTGTTATTGGATATATGATTTATTTCGCTTTTTAAATTGTTTTTGCCCGTGTACTTTCCAAAGGGACCTGACCCTTTCTGGTCTTTAAGGCTTCATGCTGTGTTCAAAGCCTGAAAGCAGAAAAAAACTGTGAAGATCTAAAAGGCATTATGTGCTCTTAAAGAGGAGATGAGGGAAAAAGGTATCACTGGATGTATCTAAACTTCTTTTTAATGAAACAAAGAGTGTATTTAATAAGAATTTATAATGAGTACTCCAGTGGTTGTTAGAAGTTTTCACCATGTTGTAATAGCTAACACGATGTCAAACATTTTGCCCTTGCAAGTTTTTGCAATTTGCAATTTTCCAAACGTGAGACCTGTTGAAAGTACAAGTGATAATGGACAAACTATACCCCCTACAGTCTTTGTCCCACCAAATCTTTCTTCAATTAATGCTGCAGCAGGAGTTTTATGTAATAACATTTGCGCTCGTGAGCCATCCATACAAAGAAAAAACAATTAAAATGCCTTAAATGTTCTGCTTACTGCTGTTATTTGCTTGTGTGAATGTTGCATGTCAGCTAAATGGACCACGGAATAGATAAAGTGATTGGGTGTAGGAGAGTGCACACTAAGCTTTGTCTATCATTATTGCTGGGAGCAATCAAATTGATGCCAGCAGGACAGTAGACGCGTTGACAGCTGTAATTATGTATCTCCATGGTGATCACTTTTGGCCTGTCATGGAGGCCCATGAGTCCCCTCCCTTGCAAGCATTTAATCAGATTGGGCTGTCACTTGTCAGGTAGATGGGGTGGGCTGGGAGTTGTGCTTAGGGGGAGAGGTGAATTGAAAATGAAGGGTGGGAGACGCCTGATTGCTTCATGTAGTCCATCGTGGTGCCAAAGAAAGAGATTTTAATTACACTAGAGGCTTCAGAGCATTGGGTTGAGGAGCTCATATGGAGTCTCTAGGCTTTCTCTTCCTGTTTACTTCCACTGTCATATTAAAAAATAGAAGAACTATTTTTATGTAGGTACTCATGATTTGGTATCTTAATACATATATTTCTGCTAGCATGAAACTAATTTCTCTCCTGAGAATGTCATGCTGCTAAGAACAAAATTAATGTGGCTAAAAAGGTACAGCATTACAGGCCCATTGTGCAGTGGTGTTTTTGTTTTCTGCATTTTAGGTTTTAGAGTTGTCAACAATTTGGCTTCAGAAAAATTAGCAGAGACTTGCAGCGTGTCACAGCAAGTTCAGCTTATGTGTATTGCCAAATGTATTGGCAATTCATTTCTTCTGCGTCTCAAGTTAGCTCTGATTGCCTACCATGCCTGCGTGTCAGCTGCCCATGCTGATGGAACTGTTGAGCATGGCTGGGTGAGAGCCATGTTTTGCTTAGCCATAGGGAAGAATATGATGGCTATTTTTGTGTCATGTAGTTTCTAATTTCCTTGGAATGTGGTGCTCATAAATACCTTTTTTTTTTCCATCTTTGATAATGAAGCTGAAGACAGGTGACCATAAACCAGCCCCTTATGTGTGATAGTGAGCTTTGATGTTTGGTGCTCCTATGCAACATGTTCTGCTATATCTGGAGAGCTTCAGCATTGCTGTCTGTCAGTGTGAGCAGTAGTCCGGTATTTTAATGACTCTTACCAGGAAAAGAAAATTCTCAGACTCAGATATAGCAAAGAATTGAGAAATGCTAGAATCTGTTTGTGTTCCTAAGTGGAATTTGATGCATTAAGAGTTCATTGCAGGACTGAGACACAGATTATGCTTCTCCCCAGGCCCCCCCACTTAAGCATTTTTTATTCACTTTGCTGTTGTCCTAATGTAATAACACATGAGGATAATACAACAGCAATAAAGTGTTAGGGCTGTAATATGAATGAGCTCTAGGCTACAGCAGGATCTTTAACCCTAGCTTTTCCTAAATATCTTAAATACTGAGTAAAAGAAAGGAACTATATTAAACAGAAGTAAATGCTGGAGGTCTAATAAATATTGCTATTATTTATCAAGTTCAACACAATTTAGTGAGTAGCTGTTGAATTAGGGTTTCTTGTTCATCCAATATTCATTAAATTCTGTCACACCATATAGTTTATAAAATCACCTACTGTTACCAGGCTCTGAAAATGTAAGCACCACAGGGAGAATTTAAGATAGTATAAATGTATTTCTTTTTTGCTGTCATTTTTTTGGTGATCTTGAGTTTATTTTATGAAAATTAACTTCCATAGAGGACTCCAGATATTTTTTTAAAGTAAGTTATGAAGTAGTTTAAGTAGTTTATATTCACTGTAGCCTTTTCAAGATATTGTGGTTAGGGAAAAATGTGAATTTTGTAGTAGTCACATACATGTGTTGTATATGAACAGAAACATAGAGCCAAGCAGAGCATATAGTTGGGGTAGCCTCAGAAGTCTTAGTTAACTTTAGGGTCTGCCTAATCTGCTTATTGTGGGCCTGAATTATGCACTTTTCATATGTTTTTTCTTTGTCAAGGTGACATACATGTGTCAGTACCACCTATGCATATGTAAAACACTCCTGAATGCTTGTGTGCAATCACTTTATGGTGCTGCTTCAGACACAAAAGTCACAGTACAATTCAAGTATGTGTGGAGTATGTATGTCATACCTTATGTATGTATTTTTTGAGTATTAGGAAAAAAATGTCAAGGGCAGAGGCTTTCTCTGGAACGGAGTAGGTAAATTAATTCTTTCTGACTTAAATGTGAGAGCATGTGCATTGACTTTATACATGGACAGCCGTTCTGTGAGAAAGGATGGTTTAGCAGCTGGAAGAAAGGAAGCTGAGAAATACACTGCATGTTTTTTCTGTAATCATGACATGTCTGAACTACCTTCTCATCAGTAGCTAATGTTAAATGTACCTGATGTGAGTAGTGGGGAGCCCAGTTAAGCACAGATAAAGCACATTCAGATAAGAATCTATTAAAGTGGTACAGAAGCAATGCTGCCTTTACATGTGAATAAGTATAGAAAAAAAAGTAAATATGTAAATATAAATATATGAATACAAACATGTGAATAAGTGAATTTCTTCTTAAAATAATGTCCTAAGAACTAGTTAGACAATGTTTTTTACTGAAGAAAGTGGATACACCTGCTAGGGTATCTTTTTATGTCATTTGGATAATAAAGTCATCATCATGCCCTCATGTGGATTCTCTAGACAAGAGGTTCTACATGTGGTCCCTTGATAATTGCCTAAATTAAAATATTAAAGGCCTAACAGCCGTTGCGTTGACCTTTTTCTGCCTTGCTGCAGACAGATGAGCTGCTGTTTATTACAAAGGTTCCTTCCCACAGGTGAAGATTTAAGTGAGATTCCAGGACCCTCTTTCCCACCCCTTCACAATGCAGTGTATCAGAGCCCTGCTGTTTCAACAGCTTTGATTAGAGCCCTCCATCCTTATGATCCCCAGAATGCATTTATCACTTGAGTTATTTTGATTAGTTTAAAAAAAATATTTCGGATTCCAATGCTCAAAACCAGCAATTTAATAAATATTTATTCCCCAGAAATTGCTCATTTGAAAAGTTTTATATGGCTAACCTCATTGTTACAGTGATGAAATCAAACTGAGAGATGAAAACAAGAATCAGCAATATACAAACTAACTTGTTGGCTGGTTAACAGCAATCAGCCTCTTCAAAAGAAATTTTTGAACTCGTGTTATTTTTTTCCATGAATATTGCAGAATCAGAGCTTTAATTGGGGCTGTGTCCTTACAAAGCAAAGCCATGGAAAAAGCTGTGTAAACATTAAAGCCTTGGGGGAAGAGCAGCAACAGAAAAAAAATGTTTAACAGTTGAGAGGGTGAGACAGAGAAGGAAAGTGTTACAGACATGAAAACCATAGGCTCAGTGTTCCTATGGAGCTGATAAGCAGAGCTCCAAAGTTCCTGCTGAATGCTCCCTACTTCCATTCCTGCTGAAGCCCTTGGAAGGGCTGTAGCAGAGCATGAGGGATGTGATTACGTATAGATGCAGAAAGGCTGTGATTATAAGGGTCATCCCTCATGCCAGGTGTCAGTCAGAAAAATAATTGCAACTTTATTTTATTGCAGGGATTAAAACAGAATTGAATGTGTTTAGAGTTGAAGCGAGTGTAACACAGCTGAAATTGTTAGATCAGATTTACTGTGTTTACTGTGCCTTCTGGAGAACAAAAGACAATTTTGACTATGAACTCAAGATTGCAGTCAAGTTTCTCATAAAGAGAGACTAATTTGCAAGTGATTTTTTTTTGCTGGTGAAGAAAAAAAGCTTCCCTTCCCTCCTCCCAGGTTCTCTGAAAACAAATTATTATTTGAGTCTTTCCAGAGGGAAAAATGTATGTGATAAGCTTTGTGGGGGTTATGGTTTAAGGCTGATGGGTAGATTTGAACCTCATGTTGAAATTTTTTTTCCAGTAATATATAATTATTTTGACTTCTTATTTTTGAAGGTACGTGTTGACAGTGGTATACAACAAGGAAGTGACATTAGCATTTATTATGATCCCATGATCTCAAAAGTGAGTTGATCATTATTTCTCAATATTCTAAAGGTATGAAGTACTGAATTTCTACATAGATCTTTTATGAGAGAGAGCATATTAAAGGATTGGTAAATCAGTTTTTTAAAGGTGCTAGGCATAACATACCACAGGGGAATACGAAAGAAGTGAAGGAAGATGTGGAGTAGAGGAAATCTGGTGTCACTTCTAAATAAAATTCTTTTTACCTTTTGACACTGTAGTTATTTGTCTTGCAGTTTCTAATTATTAAGAAGATTCTGATTTAAACACCAGCCTTTATTGTCTGACTTGGATACTGCCATTCTATCTTTTTTAATGTAGTCTAGCTTGGATGTAAATGTCAATAATCCTGGCTTCCAAAAAAAAGCATTGAAAGAAATGCTTAATAGTGTCTCTTAGTATTAGTTCTTATTCATTGGGACTATACTGGCAAAATTAAAATATTACATGATAGAGTTCAGTCCTCAAAAAAAGGATGTCCTAGGAATTTTTTGGGCATTAGGAGTCTGGTGAGTTAGCTTGGATAGTGAGCCTCTCGTCTGATTTTCTGAGAGCTTGTTTAGATGCTTTAAGTTTTATGAAGGAAAAAGTGATCTGCCTTCTTTCATTGAGTGGGTTAAGAGATCTTAGCTTTTTCTTGATGTTTCAGGGAGCCTTTATAGCATAAATGCAGTAATGATCAAGAAATTCTTCTGCAGAAATTCTACAAAACTATTTAATTTTTAAATGCTATTAAAAATCTAGAAACAAACATCTAATTTCTAGGTAATGTAAATATCTTTTTTTTTTCTTTAGCTGATTACCTATGGCTCTAATAGAGCTGAAGCACTGAAAAGAATGGAAGAAGCTTTGGACAACTATGTAATTCGAGGTAACTAGAGAAATTTGGATTCCTAGTGTGATAGGCTGTCATCTCTTTCAAGAAAACAGCTTGAAAATGTAGTAATTAGCAAATTGAATAAAGTTCCCACTTCTTAAGTGCAAATTAAAAAAGGAAAAGCTTGTGTTAATTAAGCTGAGAAGATACATCAACTCTAAAGAGACTTTTTTTCCTCCGTTTTTCTCTTGAATATTTTAAGATAAATATTAAAATAACTTTTGTAAAACTCAGTTCTCACTGAACAGTAGCATGTAATTGATTTATTATGTTGTAGAGGGAGGGAAAAGGCAATTTTACTGTAAGAAATTTAAAGTAATTGCCATTTTTTAGGAGTTCAATACATTGATTGCAATTAAATATTATCACAATGCAGTGGTTGATTGTGTGTGTGTATACATATATATTTCTCTAATTTTCAAGGTCATTGTTTAGGTTTGGGCAGATACAGATGTAGGCTGTTGGTCAGCATGTGTTTCAGCTCTTGTTCACTGACAGCATAGAAGATGCAGCCATTCTTCCAGACTTTCCAGGAGGCAGGGGTAAATCAGCCCGGACCACTTTTATCTTTTTAAGTTTTGGCGAAGGAAGCCATGTTTTGTGTGGGAGAAATCTTTTGGTCTTCCTGTATGTCTTATGGAAAATAGGTAGGACTGCTCAGGATAGGAGAAGTAAAAATTTCTGTGAAGTTTCTGTAAAACTTGGTTTGGCTTTAATGCTGGGCTGCTGGATGGTACCGTTGTCCTGTCAAACTCAAACGATTTATCTGTCTAGGGGAAAATGATCATCCCCCTACCACAGTGTAGTTAGATCCATGGTAGGATTAACTATTGTAAATGAACTGCTAACTCTAACATAGATTTATATTGGTGCAACTTGAGCCATTAGACTGTTGCAGTACAATGTGCTGATGTAAACCCCTGCTGTAAAACAGCTGAGTAAATTTATATGAGAGAGAAATTTATACTTCTGTAGTTAGATTGATGTTAGATTTGTTGGTGTTGTTATTAATGGAGACAGGCTCTGGATTCACACTGTTGTATTGATAGCAAGTGATGCTAAAAGTATTTTATTTGTTGAGAATATTGCAAATGTGTGTGGAGTGTTGTCTTTTATTGTGTGCTATAAAATGGGAAGGAAACTGGTTGTTTGTGCTTAGGTGTTTTACACAGATGCACCTAATAACAGTTCCACAGATTATAAATATTTGTGAAATATTTGAGACCTTACACCTGAAAAGTACTAATTTCAGTTCTTGACATTTTTTCAGTCTTTTTATTAGTATGCATGTATTCATCACATCTAATGTCTGTGTACTGTTTCTATCTGAGAAAGCTTTTAGTCTGTTGAAAACATTTAAAGAAGTAATTAGTGAACCACAGGGGGATTTTTTTCCTAAAGTACTGCAAACCATAAAATGTAATGTACTACAGGTTTCAAAAATAGATGAATTTTCAGAACACATTTTTAGTTGCAGTGGCTTGTGGTTTCCATTTGAAAACCACCAAGATTTTTGTGTAGTTTTACACAGCTGGTAGTTTCTTCTCAGTGTTTATTTAAAATGGAACGTTTGTGGATATTAAAGCATCTCTTCTCTTACCTAGTGTGAATGATTCTTGGTTGGGTAGTTAGTAGAAACTTTTTTATTTTTATGCTAAAATGATAGTGTATATTTTTGCTTTACAAAGTTGTGTTTCTATGTAACAAAATATTAAACTACCTTGAACTTTTGTGAAGTGTCTTTTCCAACTTGAGTTTTTGTTAGTAGTGAAAGATACAGAATAATTTTTTTACCTAGTGTTGATTACCAGTCTTCCTGAACAGTATGCTCCAGATCCCTATTTCTCAGCACAGCCCCCCTGTTCCTCTGAAATCCTGGGAAGCAGCATTTATGTTTGCATGGTGTTTTAGAGACACTGTTTTTCCCTGTGAGTAATGAACTTTTCAAGAGCATTTTAGATAAGCAATACTAGCTGAAGTCAGTGTCAGTTGTAGTGATGTGCGCTGGGAGGATTTCAGATTTAAAATCCCAAGGATTGCAGTTTCTGTAAACAAGGATGCTTGTTCACTCACATAGGGTGGGAATGGGATGTAGGGTGGCTGGGTAACAGGTCAAGGACCATCTAATGCATAGCTTGGGGACTGCTAATGGAGGATGGAGTCTTCCCAATCACTTCTGTGTCACCAGTTCAAAGCAGACGAAAGTTGGTAAGGAATTTTAGTCACTACTATTTTGATGGTTGCTTGCTGACCTGTGTAAAATCAGTGGTTTTTATCCAGTTCCTAGAAGACAAATGTCTTCTTGGAGCAAATGCCACTATACAATGTCATTCATGGCAGTCCCAGCAGAGAATCCAGGACTGAAGTAGCACAGTGACCCTTCAGGAGGTGACTTATCTAGGCTGGGTTGAGGCATGTTGGCAGTGTGAAGGTCAAGGACTTACTCTGCTGCTCCTTGTCTGTTGGCTCTGTGAGAAAAAATTCAGTTTCTTTGCTGTGGCTTTGGGATATTCACAAGTTACCCCATTCCTTTTTAGCTCTGTTCCATCTACAGGGAACAAATCCCCAGACAAATCTTTATTGACTTGGCTTCTTGGACTGGATACTACCTGGCCTTGAATTCATGGTTTAGCTGTCCTTTCCAGTTAAATCTTTCTGACAAGATCATGAAGGAAATGAAAATAATTAAATTTTAAAAATAGTCTAATAGTTGCAAAAAAAGCAGACTTAAGCAAAATTTGAGTAATACCTTAAATAACCAAGGCTGCATCATATAATGCCTGTAATAGCAGTAACTTTGTTAAAAATAGAGAATTAAGCAAATAGGGATATTTGCAACAATGCTGTGCTCTGAAAATGCCTGATGCATGAATATTTTATTACCATTTGGGCTGATGACAACTTGTACACAGTGAAGAGAGAAATTCTGCAGTCTGTTCATTGGTAGATGCTAAGAGTATGACTAACTCAAGATTGAGTCAAGATAGGGTCAATGTGATCGTGGGAATGTAATCTCAATCTTTTTTCCTGTGTAATATCTCCATTGTTGCTAATGGGAGCAGATGAAAGTCCAGGATAGCGTTTCTTTGAGTTGTGGATTAGATTAAATGATCTCTTGATGTTCTTTACAGTCTAAATTATTCTGACAGGAACTGACTTCTCCACTGAGAGCTGATCTGAATTCAAAATCTCAGCTGAGACTCTGGAATGACAAAGGGTCTAATTAGGTAACATTTTTATCTCTGAGTCTTGCAGTATAATTCAAGGGTGATTAAAGTTGAGGATCCAACTCAGATTTCTCTCAAGAAGAGACATTTCTTGTTTTGTGCAGTGATTACTGGAAAATTTGTGAAAAGTGAAAAGTTCAAGATTCCAGTCAAGCAGAGAGGCACTGCTGCTCATTGGAATGGGGCATGATTTTTTTTCCTTTGAGCATCCACTGTTGTTAGCAGTTCATCTCTGTCTCTTATGGTACTTTTTTCAGAAACTTTGTTTTGTTTATTTTGGGAGGGTTTAATTTGAACAGCAGAAATAGGGTATTGAAAGAATGTCTTTCAGTGTATATCCTGTGTGTGTAAACATGGTGTGGTGTGCTTTCCTTCTTGGTTTTTCTAAAGTTTTAATATGCTTTTGTTATTTCTGGTGCTGGATAATGTGTTCATTTGAAGGCATGTATAAATCCCAGTATGTAGTTTTGGAAAGTTTGTGTATGAAAGTTATTTTAATCAATTTAAATAAAATAAATGGTTATATTTATGCATCAAGTAGACCATGTTATCAATTCACTAGAGTGTCTGATTGGACAGATAGCTCATATCCTTGAGTGCAGATTCCTGTAATCCTTCCTTTGACCTCTGTTTGCTTTTTATCTTCCCTGAGCATTCAAAAGTAAAGCAATAACGTGAAGTTACAGTCTTTGTATAAATTGAGCCCTTCTCTGTAGAGATCCTGCTTGCTGTGTGTAGAGAGGAATGGTCTAATGACCATTAGGGAGAAGGAAGAGTTGAAGGAGCCTCTGAAGAAAAGAGTAAGCAGCAGAGCAAGAAGGAGTAGAAATGAGGAGAGAATAAGGGAACCACCAGCTGGGGGTGGGGGAATTTTCCAGCATGAGGTGAAAGAGCAAACATAAAATAGAAACCAGCAAAGTGTTAAATGTTTGAGGGGAAGAGAAATGTAGAAGTTAACTCTGAGTGGAGATCTGCCAGAATAGTGGCAGTAGAAACTGTTGCATTGAGCTTTTGTAACTGTAAACACGCTAATTAGGGGGAAAAAAAGGAAAGCTGTACTTAATGTTGTGAGAAGGCCTTGGCTTTCCAAGAATCACAGAATGAGTAAGATTGGAAGGGGTCACAGTGGATTATGTGGTCCAATCTCTCTGTTCAAGCAGAGTCATCCTAGAGCACAAGAAAAAACACCCAACTTCAGTGTTTGTATTTTATAATGTATTTTGAATAAATTAATTTCAGGTAGAAAGCTTTTCACAGTAAACTTTAATTTAGATCCAAACATCATAAATTACTGAACTATTTAGTTTTAACTTTGAAGAGACTTCTCTATGTCAGTATACATTAAGGTTTAGACTCTCCTGTATTCTGAGCCCCTGCAAATGCTCTCCCTGGTATTGTGAGTGAAACAATCTTTGTGTGTAAAAAAACTTATTTACTTGCAAAAACAGTGTACAGTGTCTACTCTTAAAAAATGAAATGAGGTTTTGGTTTTTTGGTTGTGCTTTTAAAAAATGCTTCAACAGGTCATACAATTTCTGCATAGCAGCGGTAACAGACGGGTACTTCTGCAAGAGTATTTGTGTTCTCACCCTTTGCAGATTCCCCAGTGTATTGATGTGGAAACCAAAACTGGAGAAGGGAAGGAAACAAGCTTAGTTCAAAATCACTTGAAGGGATCATTGCAGAATGCTTGATAGCATCTGCTTGGAGCTCAGATGCTGCTCCTAGTCTCTCCTTTTCTTAAGCCAGTCATGAGGGAGGGAGTGGGAATGGGAGTTTGTCAGCAAAATGCTGTGGGATGTAGTTTAGATTACCAGTGTCCTGTGGAGAAGGAAGAGGGAAGGGCAATTGAAGTACAGGCTGATCAGGTAAAAGAGGAAGGCAATGTTATTGGCGCAGAAGAGGAAATTCAAAAACGATAGCTTTTTTTTTGCCAGATAAGTTTTTTGTTTGTATGGTTTTTTTCCTGTCCCTTTTATTAAGGAGAAAGAAATGGGGCAGTGGAAAACAATAAATGAATGTTATTGTTTCTCTAGATATAACGTTGTCCTAGGGTTGTATTCCCCATCTTCAGAGTAAAAGGATATCTGAGGAGAGGATGGTGGTAGAATGGACATTTATTTTCTTTCACTTCTCTTGACAAAGCCTGCATAGTTTCTGCTTCCAGTTATTTTACTGATTCACACATTCATTTGTGTTTGCTAACACTGTAAATAACGATCCTCTTAACTCTTATTAAGAAGTTCAGAACCACATGCAGTTACAAAAGTTTAAGTTTGAATGTATGATTTTACAGTACAATATTATCATATATTATCTCCTTTTACCTCCCTTCTTCTCCCCCTTTATCCTGGGGTATGAGTTCAGCAAGCTCCAGACTTTTGTATCTGAAAGAATTATTGTTTTTAATTGGAATGCATGTTCAGCTCTGAGGGTCATTGGTGCACTGATCCCATGTGAGAATTTTATGTGGATGTTTATGTATTAAAATTAAAAGATAAAAACCCGTTTTTCCTTGCTTTTGGGATGGGGCTTTGTACATGAATAGCCAGCTCTGAAGTGAGTTGTAGCAAAACATGAGCTTTGAAAGACAGTTAAACAGTTGAATGTTGAGGGTTTTAGGGAATATTATGAAAACTTTTGGAATTACAAACATGGAGGCTTGCTGGGTGGTAATCAAGGACTTGGAAAGTTCATGTGTTGAAAGTGGTGTTTTCATAGTCTGTGCAAATCTGATAATGTTCTTGTTTTAAGTGAACAGTAGTGTAATCAGTGTTTGTAATTCTCAGTGCAGAGCTTAGTAAATATTTTTTAATATTTTCTTTAGAGAAATAACTGAGATACCTCCTAAGCTTCATCACAATTATTCAGCATTTAAACTGTTGGATGATAGTTTAGCTTTGCTGGCTTGTTAGAAAGAGAAGCCTCTAGTCCTGTGCTCCACATGTCGGTTTTGCAGTCAGCAAGTGTGCAGATAAAGTTCTTTCTGTTCCATTTAGCACCATTTGAAATGATCAGCAAGTTAAGTCTATTCAACTGCTTATCTACAGAGGGGCATGTAGGACTCCAATTAAGTTTACATGGATAGATGCAGATTTGTGTTTGCAGGCATCAAGATGACAGAAGCTTAATACTGTAAAAAGGCTAATCAACACTGAATATGTTTAGTGTCAGTAAATATTTATAGTGAAAAAACTGTCTATGATTTTGTGCCTTGGCATTCCAAGTTCTGATTTTTAGTGAGTAAAAATGTGGTGTGATAGCCTCTTCATAAGCCTGTTATAAAATTGTTTTCTATAAAATGCATTTTCTTGTTGTCTTTGGGTTTTGTTTTGAGGACAGGTTCAGAGTTAGGCTCCAGTATGTAGCTAAGTTAATGAAAAGTCTGGTGTACTTAGCAGAGTTTTTAAGGCAGAGAATGAAGAAGGGAAGGAGGCAAGATAAAGACAGGCAGTATGGGGAGTAATTTTTTCTGATTATAATTTAATTTTTTTTTTAATGAGGGCTTCTTTAAATGGGGGTTGCTAATAAGCTCTGGTGAACAGTGTGATATTTAGTATGCTCCTGTATTCATTAGGGAATGATGACAATTTAACTGGAAAAATTAATGGAACCTCAGCAATTTGTGTTCTATATAAAGCATATGAATACATAATTTTTAAAAATTTCATTAGCTCTCCATAATTTAAATGCTCGTCTGCTTTCTTTTACAAATGTGTTCTGGAAAATAGCGTGTAGAAATTGAAACCCAAGAAGCTACTGATGTAATATTGTATGAAAACTACAGCCAAGCAAAATGAAAACATAGAGGTACAAACCCAGTGATTATTATATTTTATTGTAGTTTGACTTAGAGGAAAGAAAAACATAACTGTAACTGCAGTTCTGCCTCTGCCTTAACGATGTAAAAAATCATGAAGCTGAAGTGAAATTTGGTTTTCTGGAGGAGAAATGAATTGATATAGTTTAGGATTTTGTTTGTTTGTTGAAAATGTCATGGCTTGTCAGGCTAACAAATGTGATTTTGTTCCTGGCAGTCCACAGATCTGGTCAAGAAAAAGAAAAATTCTCTGAAAACCACTGCAATATAAATACAATATATTCAGTTTAGTGTCTAACTTTGCATGAAATAAGCACTGCCTGTTAGCCTCTGTTTGATCCTGTGAGAGTGTGAGGCTAATGTCTGGCCAGTGTTTTGGAAGCAGCAGGTAGTCAGGAGCAAGCTGCTCTAGGGGTCCATATTTCTCTAGCCTAGTAGTTACTCACACACAGATGGAGACCTTATGAACTTTGACAGAGGTCACACTAAATTGCAAATCTAAAACTTGTAGACTTCTGAAGGATTGCACTGGTAATATTTTTTTAAAGACATATGATTTGGTACATCACTAAAAGTATCAACTCAGTCTTGAGAAGCAGATCAACCATGGAGTCATTGCTCACATAATGATCACGGGGACTGATAAAGATAGCTGTTCATGATACTTTAAGGGGAAACTTGTTTATGAAACTTTAAATTCATGTATGTAAAATGCATTTTATATTGCTTCCCAAATATCTAGGCTTCTCTGCTCTTTTGAACTTATTAAATTAATTTTGGAGCTTAAAACACTGCAGAAGCCTCATATTTTTCAGATGCATGTGAATTAGAAATAATTAAGAGTCCTCATAGTATTTTTTTGATTTTAGGTTTTTCGGGGCAGTCAGTTGAGACACCAAGCTCTGTCATCTGTCATCAGCCATCGCCTCACCAGGGATCTTATAGCAGTTTAGAAAAGAAAAATGTGAGATGATCTGGTTACAACACTGTAGCATGTTTAAATCCTGGATTCAAAGTTGCGCAGCATTGAAGGACTCATCCTTGTCTTGACTTTGTAACAGACGAAGTCTCTGGGATATATCAACTTACTAGTCAGATTGGAAATGCTGGGGGGAATTTGAAGCAGCCAAAGACAGACATTATTTGTTTTTAAGTTATGGTTGTTTGGTGTAAGATTTTTAATTCTTTTGTTTAGTGGAGATGCAGTGTGACTTTCATTCAGTGTTTGTAAAATCAAGGTCTGTGAATGATTATTTAGGTCGCAGGCAGCAAGGATCTTCTTTTAATCAAATGGACAAATTTCTATCATGTCATCATTGAACTGCTTGTGTCATGTGCTATTTAATGGCTCATGAACAAGTCTTTAAAGCTGTGACTTCATGATTCAATGAGGCCGAGTCTGACTCGGTGTGTTTAAAGAAGTTTCAGTGATGGCCACACAGAGAGCTTGAAAATTCACACCAGTAGGGAAAGAGAGCTTTGAAAGTGTTTGAACTGGTCTGCATATAAAATAACAAGGATGTTGTTCATGCTTCTAAACTGGAAAAACACAAAAGAAAAAGGAGTGTAAAAGAATCTCCTGTAGCCTCAGCAAGTTGCATGCTAGTGTCTGTGCTTTGGTGCAATCTCAACAAGGAAAAAATCCAAATAACCTAATTTACAGCTGAAATGCCCCAGTTTGCAATTAATTCTTTTTCATTATTATTTTAAACTAGAGCTATTAGAAAAAAACCTGCAAGTAATTGAGTAATTTTGTCTCTAATTGTGATCATATCATAGTAATCGTAATAACTCGTGAGTAAACATACATGAAGTATAGAATTTTCTGCTTACCAAGAGATGTGGATGCACAGACAAACTTTTGCCATAAACTGTTTTGTGATGTGCTCTGCATTTTATATTTAATGGTGTGTGGCTAGAGCCAAAGTTAATGTGATATGGCAAATGTAATGTGATTTGGAGTTACCTGCTCCTCTGACAATGATGAAAAAATGTGATTACTTTGTATTGCCAGAGGGGTGAGAATGTGCATAGCTGAGGTTGGATAGCCTCTTTCTTGTTAGAGCTCCTCAGTTATCCATTCCTGGAATAAATCAACACTTGTAATGCTCCCAAACTGCATGACTATTCCAGCTTTTCTTAAGAAATATTAATGTGTATGAGCCAGTGTTATTGTCTGTAGTCATATTAAGATGGAACTTTCTGGCTCATCAGGATTTGTTTGATCTCTTTCTAAAATTGAGAAGAGAATGGAGATGAAGATGGGGGTTTTCTCTGCTGTAATCTTGAACTTTGCAGAGATCACCAGTATGCCATTCTCAAAAGAGAGAGTACCTTCTTTTGGAAAATTGTTTGCAGTAAGGAGAAAATTTAAATAATCTAGACAGTTTTTTCCTCAAGGATTTTTTTTGCACCGCCTTTCCTCTCCCACCACCTTCTATAAGGCCTTTCTTGTATTTAATATTTCAATGAAATTACTTTTAGTGACCATCATATTCAGTGCTAAACTGCAAGTACTTTTGGCAAAGTGAAGTTTAGAATTAAGTCACTAACTTAGTAACAGAGATGTTATTAAATTAAAAATAGAATCATTTAGGAGATGGAGGAGACAAGCTGAGAAGTGGAATGAGAAAGAGATGAAGAAATGCAGAAAATATGAAGTTGCATAATATTCAAAGAAATTAAAGGATAAGGGTGTCTCTAAAACTTCTGTGATAAGTAATTTTAAAATTAAATGAATATTTTTGTTGGCTATATGCCTAACAGAGTAAGAGTGGTGCCAAAGGGGAGCCAGGGTATTCAATAAAAGAATTGACCAGGCAAGGTTGGATAAAAGTACATGTGGAGGAAGCAATACATTTCTTTTGTAAGTTACACAGGAGTCTCTTATGCATTAAAAATGATAAAAATGTTGTAAAATGGTATGTTAAGTGGTTAAAGTTTTTTCTGTATTTCATTACTGTGATTGGCTTGTAAATGGTGCATGTTTTCCATTCAGGGTTCGGTGGAATTCAGGTAATATTTACTGTCATGACTAGTTTGTTATTTCAAGGAGATGGCTCTGGTCTTGCCTACATCTTCTAGAATTGAACCAAAAGTCTCTTGGTTGTGCTTCCTGTCCTTAACTCAACTAGGTGTTTGAATGAGGCTTGATGAGGTGACAATTTAGATTCTTTACTTTGTTAAACTGAGTGTTTAAAAGGGTTTTGTAGCATGAGTGAAACAAAACTGGTAAATCTGCATTGTGTCAGTACTATGGTATCTAAATTGTGAACAAGTATTTATTCCAGAAATACAGGAGTTCATATTTTTAGAATTACTTTCTTACTGCAATTTATGGTTGATATTACCTGATTCTGTATTGATTAGTTGGGTTTTTTTTTCAGGTGTGGCTCACAATATTTCTTTACTGCGAGAAGTGATCGTCCATCCACGCTTTGTTCAAGGAGACATCAGCACTAAATTCCTTCCTGAAGTCTATCCTGATGGTTTTAAAGGTTTGTTCCATTTGGAAATATTAGTTTTCTTAAGCAGTGTTGTTTTGATTATTTCTCCTTTATATTTTTAGACTGACATGCTCCCCAGTCTTTACTTTTTCTTCAGATATATCTGTGCGTGCACACAATTAGAGTTTTTAAGTAATGCATAAAGTTGAAATATTTAACTCCTTTTATTTTCAAGAAGGCAAAATACATACTTCTAGTGTTAAAATAGTAAAGGAAATATGCCCAACATCAAGAAAAACCATTTTTAGGTCATATGAAATATGTAAAATAAATATCAATTCAATTCTGCTATGCTATTGTGCTTCATTACACACAGTACTTCTACTATTAACTGTAGTTGGATAAGTTTTCACTCAGCACTGTTTCTTCTTCATTAAGTTGGTGTATCACCTTTAGAAGTGCCTTTTGGCACCATTTGTTTTCTCTGTAGCCTTCTCTGAAGGATCTGGCATTTTATCAGAGTATTTCAGTACGCTGGTCTTAATACGCTTTGCACACAGTAATGGGCATCATTTTGAAATTGTTAACTCGTACAGTAGGTTAACATAAACACAAATGCAATTGTATCTTTACAGCATCTCAAACTACTCAATTTCAAAAATGTTTACCAGTGGTTGCTTGAAAAATATAAGAAAACAAATAGATTGTTTTCCTTTTCACAAGGATCAGGTTTTACAAGGTTGTCTTCTCTCTCAGCCAAGCTGCTGTAGGTGCTTTCTTGACCTGTGTGGTCAGAGACTCAGTTCTTCCATACAGGTCTCTCACCTCAGCTGGCATTCACCAGGCAGAACATCTTTCTTATTAAAAAAAAGTCAGTGTTTATAGCTCATCATTCATGGGTCCTTTATGAATCCTATGGAGATTCCTTTTCCCCCATTCATCATTAATCCAATGTGGCAGAATCCTTATCTCACTTTGGAGGCAGCAGTGCCAGATTGGCAGTCACTGGACATGACTGGCACCTTGCCAAATTCTAGTCTCATTAAGGAGCAGAACAGATTTTTCTTACCTCAGGACTCAGTGTGTGAGTGTGTGGATGACTATTCTTTGCACCAGAACTACTTGATATCGTGATGTAATTGACAAGTCTGTGTGTGATACAGTCCTACATGTGGGATTGATGCATTCTGCTTGTTCCTAGCTCCTGACTGAGACCACAGGAACAGGTGTTAGCCACCTTGAGTGGCAGTGTGCTTGCCATGCTTCCAGCTGAAAAGTTCCTTTGTTGTTTTTGCTAGGGGGTACTTAGCTAATCTTTGGGTAACTCAGCTGGCTTTGATCCAGCAAAGGTTCCAGGGAACTCTGCTCATCTGCTCTTGAAGGCTTGGTGCTGCTGTGGCTGGTCTCTCTCCCTTCCCTGACACTTGAATATGGAATCTCATGTCTTGTCTCTCTGGTGTTTCTGGGACTATTCAGTCATTTTCCTAAGTAGATCCCGATCTCTAAACCACTATGAAACCTGCATTTTTTTACTGTTGCTGCTTTTGGTAAATTCCTGGGTTGACTTAGCTCATGAAGGAATCTGGTGGACTTCAGCAGAGTGCAAAGTGTGTGGCAAACTGGGTATGGGAAGAGGGGAATGGAGGAAAAAGGCAAAGAAGCAAGATGTTAGAGTCCCAATACCATATTGTGAGAAGGCTGCCTCCCCTGGCACATAACTGGGAACAGTAAAAACATAAATAAAATAGCAGTATTGTATTAACAGATTCTTAAAGATACGTTTTTGCTCTGGACACCAGAAGACACAAGAACAGATATTGTGATGCTTCATAATAGAAAGTAATGATTGGCACATGTGAAATTCCTAGACTTTTTTCCTGCTGTATGAAAAGTCTTGCTCATCTCCTTCCACATATCAAACACAAGCACACATTGGCCTTCTTAATTATAGATAAAGAAACATATTATGGCATTGAACTTCAGTTCAAGAATAGTTGTGAATAGTGATTAAAAGCTCACCAAAGAAACTGGGAGCCCTTTTAATGATGTAGTTTGCATTGGATTAAATCCTTCATGTTTAAAAAAATTGATGACTTGAATTTGAGAGCAGTTTTTAAAGTATCCATTAAAAACTATTTCTACAAATCCAGTGACTCAAATGGGAACGGTTCAAGGCAAGCAAGGATGGTCAGTAGATGTCAGGTAGAAGCTCAACAAGAAGAGCAAAGACAAAAACTAGTTTATGTGTAATTTCTTTAATCACTTAAACTAACTTTTTAATATAAATACCCAGGGTAAATTTTGCTAGGAGAATTTGAAAATTAAGTAGCTTCATATATCTTACTATTGTTTATAGAAGATGAATAGCTGTAAAAAAAAAAAAAAAAAAGGGCTGTGACAGTCTGAAAAATTAGAGTAATGTATAGCCAACACAGATCTGGAAATATGTAAAAATATGTGCTGCTGTTAACAGTAGGAATCCATACCAGAAGTGTTTTAAACTTAGAAAACTTAAGAAATAGAAACATTTCAATAGAGATGTATGTTATGTTAATGCTTAAGTACAATCCATTGTGTTTCTTTTGTAACCTGCACAGTTGCTACTACAGTTGTAGTGATCTACACTGATGGTAAGTACTGAATCTCAGCTGTGTTCTCTCTGGTGACTTCATGAAGTACTGGTCCCTTTCGTATGTGCATTTTTCTTCAAGTATAAATATTGAGTCTTAAGAGAAAAATAAGATATTCTTTGTTTTCCAGTCTCATTTTTATGAGTTCCATTATAATCCTTTATTAGAAGACCGTTACTCTAAGTTAAGAAAAAAGGAATTATTCGATGTATCTTGGCTACTTTTCTATTAACCTATGTGATGCTCTCTTCAAATTACATGTAGAATGGGCACGTTTAGTAATTTTCATAATTAGAGTTTAACTCTTTCTTCCCATCTTTAAGTAAACATTGACTACCAGAAGTAGTTTGTTTATTGCAAGTTATTTTAAAATACCAGCTGTGCTGAAAGTAACCTTGTGCAGAATATGATTAGGGTGGCTGGAATGCTGGCTGGCAGTAGGTGAGCTGGACTGGGTTGTTGTTCTGAGCACCCATGCATATTTTGGGAGGTGTGTGGATCTGAGGGTGGGTGCAGGTACAGTGAAGACAGGGCAGGTGGCACCTGTCTGAGAGTGGCCTCCAAGCACTTTGTTTACAGGATAAAAATGTCTGCCAAGCATGCAGGAGTCAGATGCACTGTTTAGAAGCTGTTCTTCTACAGCTTCTAAACAACCTGGGAAGCCTCTGTACTTTCTAGTCTGCCTGATGAGAAGGAAATTTACTGTGTGTTATCCCTATTTTATAGGCACACACAGTGTATCTCTTTTCACAAAGATCTAAGAAGAGTCTTGGACAAAAAATTAAAGGATCTTTAGGTTAGACCCTGTTCATGGGATAGGTCATTGCTGTTCAGTCCGTTTCACAGTTTATATTTTCCTAGTTTTTTATTTAAATATTGAGGTCTTCTTCTTCTTGATGTTCCACTCTTTCTGGTTATTAAAGGGTGTCTGAAATCAGTCACTCTCTTTGGGAGACACATCCTGTGCCAATGAAAGATGGGGCATTTTCCAAGGGATTATCACAGAAGTCATCCCAAAATACATGAGAAAAAAAAGAACAGGAATAATTTACTTTCCCTCTTCTAGCATGTTTACCTCATCTGAATGGAGAGAAATAACAGAAATTCTTTATATTTCTAATACAGAAAGGAATAAAGAGGAAACATTTTCTTCTGAAACGGCATATTGGCTCCAGAGACTGTGTATGAGGTGAAGGCTTTTAGATATGTTGTGTTTATCATAATTATATGGGTTGGACAAAATTATTACTCTGCTTAACACTTATTAAACCATCTCTGGATTATTGTGTCCCATTTTAACCCCTGAGGCATGTAAGAAAGATGGCAATAAACATGAGCAAGTCTAGTGAAGAGCCACAAGGGTGGTGCTGGGGTTGGAATAGATGACCTGTAGGGAGAAACTGGGAGAACCAGCTGGAAGCAAGAAAGCTTAGGGTGGACATAAGGACAGCCTTCCTAAGACCTTGGGGTGCGTTCCCAAGCATATGAAGCCAGGCTCTTCAATGGGTTGCACAGCAAGAGTCAGGGTTCATGAATTGGGGATTTTAAAGGTGTCACTGCACAAACCTCTGAGCAACCTATTCTGAATTTGATGTTGAGATTGCTTCATGGGGAGGGGACATGCAGAATAAACTAATGGCAATTCAAGGTCCCTTCAGCCTCGATCATTCCATGATTCTGAGCAAAAGTGCTTTTTAGGTGATTTGGGACTGCAGATAGAACTTTTAAATTTAAGTCTGGAGGCTTTTGCCATTAGTAGGAGGGGTAATGCAGCTTCCCCTGACTGTCAGTATTAGAATATAGGAGATGCTTGCTGCTAATTCCATTCATTTTCTCTGCATTGGAATCTAATATTTATACAATTCAACTTTGTTTTCTGCCTCAGCCTGCTTGGTATGGGTGCCATCTGTAATGCTTAACTTCAAAATCCACCAGGAAAAACTTGAGATAGAACCTAGGAATGTTATAAACATTGCCTACATTGGTGTTGATCTGAATTATGCATTGCACATTTAATCTTTCCCATTATGCTTTTAGTTTTTATTCTTTCCTGTCAGAAAACAGTCACTCTTCAAGTATTAAGTAACTAACTGGGGCACATAACCAGGGCTTGTTTGTTTTGTTTTGTTTTTTTCCCTGTAATTGATAGTAGGAAGCACGTTTCTAGGACAAAATGCAAATGAGATTGTTATGGGAAAAATGACCTTTATGTAATTTAATTTGAAGTTGGTTATGTAAAGTAATTGCATGAACCTTTTTGACTCAGCTTGGGGGATACTGAGATAATATTGATTTAAGCAATCATAACATCAGGGAAATGAGAGAGAAATGCTTTTTTTCTTCTCTTCCTTCCGACCAGGGTTCTGCCATTTGGTAGTAATAGATGTGTGTAGTCTAGTTTTAAATAATATGAACAACACTGCTCCTACCCCTTTAATTGAGACTTAATTTAATAATAATTCTTCCTCTTTTGCATTTGCTTTATCTAATTCAGCTGATAATCAGAAATTTATCCCAGGTTAAACAGAGAGGTGGGAGCTGCCAGTTCCACGTTTCATTGTGGAGGTGAAATTTCTGTGTAAGCCAGGAGTCTGCAGTGATGAGAGCAGGGAAGAGCAATGGTGTAACTTTGTGTTGGAAGCTGGGGGATCTTTGCTACTTATTCATTTCACTCTCTTTCAAGGAAGCACTTGGACAACTGCTCCAGAGGTAGCTTTGTTACTCTCCAAATCAATCTGTATGGTGAATGTGAAGGACTGTGTTGTTATATCTTTATTGGTGGTGAATATGAACTTATTCCTCAAGACACCCCACTGAAATCCTGAAGAGTAGCTTCTGAAGGGGAATAATACTTGATGGGAAACAAAGGTATTACTATCTGGAACATTTGTGTGTTTCCAAATAGAGTAATGTAATTGTAAGTTTGACTTCAAAACTGTTTAGAATTCAGCTGAGCTAGCAGCAGAGCAAAAGCAGACAGCAAAGGGAATGGGACTGCAGTTCAGAGAACTAAGGCAGTACTGACAGCACTCTGTCCTGTATAATAAAAGTAAATTGCTATCCTTAGGAAGCACCCTTTAATCAAACTTCTGAGGTATGTCTCCAAAGTTACACTAAGGACATTCTGTGGTAGGGTTGTATGTTTATTGCCAGACACCAAAACCTAATATTGTTATGTTCCTGTTAACACTTTCTGTTATCTCCCAGAAATCCTACACAGGATACTACAGTCATAACTGCTTTTCTGCTTGCCACATGTGTGACACAGCTGCTGTCAATAGTGACAAAGGAATAAATATTTTTTTCATGTTGGCAGTAATGAAGTGAGTGTGACTCTTGATCAGTTGTTAACCTGTTTCAACTTATTGACCTTTGTTTGTTGTTTGGAGTTTGACTTTTACTGAAGATACAGGAAGAAAATAGATTTTGTGGCATAGCAAGCTCAAAAGCAGTTACTTCATCTACGACAGAGGTCATGCAATAAACCTATGAAAAGGTCTATTTTAGTTTTACCTTGTTCCTTTATTTAAGTTGGTTCTAACAATGTGTGTTGGAGCAGGTGGGAATGTGCAGTTTTGGTCCCACGGTCTTGTCATGACTGTTGGGCAGGGGGACTGAAAGGCAAAGGCTTTAGGGCAGATTCCTGTTGTGCCTTTAGCTGGGGCATGTAAACAAATCATCAGTTTTAGATTCTGTGTTTTGAAAAAATTATCTCAGTTTCTTCACTGTGTGTAAGGAATGGGAAAACTGGCTCATTTCAGATCCAGATAATTGATGTTATTGCAATGTATAATTACATAAGGCTTTTATATAATACACATATATGTGTGTGTGTATGTACAAATAGTCCAAAAGTTCAGTGCTTTTTGAATTTTGCCTCACAATCAGTTTTTCTAGTAACTGGCACAGGAAAGATTGAGTTTGTTTCTGAAGCCAGGTTCTAAACCTTTCAGCATTTGTATTTCTGCATGTGTTTGTTGAAGTGAAGACAGTTTCCATTTCAAGGCAGATAAAAAAATAAACACTGAGCAAAGGAACTTGCAGTAATTTCAGCCAGAATATGCTAATACGGACTAAATTAAAAAGTGATTGATGCAGATTTTCTGAGTTTTGTTATTTTTAAATTTGCATTTTTTGGCCTGTAACAGCTTCTTTGTACTGTTAGCTGGACTTTAATGAATGTATTCCCATCACTGTGTGGCATGGTTGCATTTCTGAGGTGGACTCTAACTAGCCTCTTTACCTAGCCCTGTTTAATATGCCCAGTGGAATGATGGGTTCTGTGCAGAAGACATCCTGTTTTGAAATTGTGGCTTTGTTGCTGTAGAGTCTTCTCCAGTCCTTTACAGCAGTCTCTCAGGATTTTCTTCAGGATCTCATTAGTCTTATTTTATCCTGCTGATAGAAATTTTCACTGGCTAGTAATCAGTACTGGGGAATGTGAATTTACATTACATAGCACTGAGGCCATGGGAGGGTGGAGGTAGGTATAGAAGGGATCTGTGTAACTGTTTGTCTGCTGCAGGACTGGAAGCAAATGTGTCTCCCTGGGCAGAGTTCCTCTGGGAGATAGAGCCTTCTGAAGCTCTTCCCCCATCCTTTCATGTGAAACCCATACTTTTTCTGGATGATGGCATTTGCTGTGATATGTACACATAAAACACTTTTTGAGAGCTGTGTTGTAGCTGAGTTCAGCAAAGTCTTTCAGTTCTCATCCTTTATTTTGCAATCCTGCTCTTTTTCCTTGTGAAACGCTCTTGCTTTCACTTGTGCAAAATCTTTCTCGTGGATAAAGTTGGCCTCTTTTCTTCATGACAATTAAGCTTTGCAGTTCTTATCCTGTTTCAAATCAATTTTAACTTCCTGCCTTCTAGACCAAGTACTTTGTCTTTTTGTTTTCTCTCACAGACTTACGGAGTGGATTGGGTTTCAAGGGACCTTAAAAATCACCTGATTCCAACTCCTTGCCATGGGCAGGGATACCTTCCACTAGACCAGATTGCTCAGTGCTCCATCCATCTTGGCCTTAGGACTTCCAGGGTTGGGGCATTCATGCCTGGACAACCTGTTCCAGTGCTTCACCGCCCTTGCAGTAAAGGATTTCTCCCTAATCTAATCTAAACTCTTTCAGTTTGAATTATTCCCCTTTGTCCTTTAACTACATGCTCTTGTAAATATTCTCTATCCTTCTGGCAAGTACCTTTCAGGTACTGGACAGCTGTAGTTAGGTTACTCTGAAGCCTTCTCTTTTCCAGGCTGAACAATCCTAGTTCTCTTAGCCATTCCTCATAGGAGAGGTGTTTCATTCCTCTACTCATCTCGGTGGCCTTTCTCCGGAATCTCGCATTATTCTTGTCCATCTATTTGCCAGCTTTTCACACCAAATCTGTGTTGTGTGATTTCTGACCTAAAGATGGGGAGGGCAGAGTTCTGTTACTGTGTTTTTTAGCCTCTTTAATGGACAATTGAATCTCTATTTAACCATCACTTTCTGGAACAAGACCAGAGTGGAAGAAAACCTGCTTCCTGTCAACCTGGTTGTATCTTTTTGCCAAATATTTGTTAGGTTGCCTGCCTTCAGATTATAGACTGCTTTGAGCAACTTTCTGCTTCTGAAGTGTCAAACATCACTTTTGACTCCATTAGTTGCAAACTAATGATTACACAAATAACACTAAATGACCCCAGGGCTGATGAGTAGCCTTATCCCCATTTATTTTTTGGGTTTATACTGTTGTGCTGTCCCTTTTGTTTGAAAGATCTGTAGCCTTTGCCTCAGATAAAGTACTGAGAGTGTTCTATATTTTGAGTAAGTTCTAATGTACAGATGGATTCCTTACCAGCATGAGGCACAATATGTCAACCAGTGACATTTCAGTAATGAAAACAAGATGCTGCAGCATCATTCAGTTTCTTTTCTTTCAGTTGTCAAATTGTTTTTAACAGAGATACCAGTGTTAGCAGTTGGGCTGATTTGTATGAAAACATGCAATTTAAACTCTGAAACTCAGAGCATCTGCTATGCTGTGCCTCATCCTAATTTAGAGGGAAAAATGTAGCTTTCATGTGTAAGGACTGAGCAGTGTCTTTAGTTTTTACTCTCTGGTAGTTTTTACTTGTGTCTGTGTTGGTCTGTGATATCTAAATTTTTAAAACTTCTTTCCGAAAACTAGGACACAAGTTGACAGATCTTGAAAGAAGACAACTACTGGCAACAGCAACGTCTTTGTATGTGGCTGAACAACTGAGATCACAGCGATTTTTAGGGACTCCAAGGTAAGTTAATTTCTAAGAACTCAGATGTGCTGATGCATTTCATTAATGGCATCTTCTCATGCAGAAGAATAACTGGTGAGAAACTGCAAGGTTTCTTAATGTGGTCTGTTTTTTCTAAATTCAAATGAGCTGTGGCTTACATTTCCCTACTCGCACAAGTCATACATGATTATTTTTATTCTAAGTATTAGCAAACTAATAGGCACAAAAATGTGTTACAAGCCAGTACAGTAATTAATGCACATCAGGAGTTTCATTAATGCAGAATGTTGCTGCATTAGTAACTAACCACAAATTGAGCATCACAAATTTCCCATGTGCCCATTTGAAGCAATCTAAGCATTTTGGCATAATATGAATATTCAGCTACAGAGCTTTAAAATATTGTAGATTTGTGAGTAATTTGCTACCTTAATAAAGAACCTTAATAGTTTAGAGTCTTAATTCTGAAAACACTTTCAGATTGTAAAGGTGGAAGGTAATAGATGGAAGAGTCAACACCTTGCTTTAAGTTTGGGGCTTTTTGTGCTTTTATTCCCCCACTCCTCCATTTTTTTTGAATTGTAGCTGCCAGTAACCTAGGCAGTACTGTTAATTGTTCAGCCATTGCAGTACCCATGTGAAAATGCTAATCCACTTCTTTGGCTTTTTTGAACAGTATGCCTTTTTTCCTCTAGGATGTCTAGCTTTCCTTGTCCTCTGGCCCATCCCTGTCAGTGCCTTGAGACCTTCTGTTTAAATTAACTGAATTAGTGAAGCTTGTTTGTATAGTTGGTGTTAGCAATGGTTGTACGCAGGGAATCCTGACTTCAGCCTAACTCTCCTTGCCTCATGTTTTGTGATATAGTTGCATGTAAGTTTGTATGTGAGGGAAGTCATAGTGCAGGATAGACATTATTCACATTCCATGCCAGTGGTTTGACAGTGTATGCTATTACTGATTTTTCAGTGGTCAGGAATAAATCAAATGTGGTTTCAAGAACTCTTTATTTTTATTTGTACTCAGAAAGATAATTAGTACCATATGGTATTAAAGAAAAAGAAAGGGACACTTAGGGCAAGCATAACAGCTTTGTAATGTATAGCATATGCAGGGCTGGGTCATTGCTTGTCTTATGCATCTATAGGGGAAAGTAAAGCACCTTTTTATTTCCTTCCACAAGTTATATCCTTGAATGTGAATGGCATAAGGAGAAGAGCAGACACTCAAAGGCCACTCTCACCTAAAAAAAGATGAGTCAGGGAAAATGAGGAGGGGCCTTGATTGTGGTTTTTTACTGGCCAGCATAGGAAGTTAAGTAGTCTGGTACTGCTACAGAGAAGTGATAAATAAATTTTTATTTAGAATAAGGATAGGAATTGTTAATTTAAGCAGTGATGATCAAACTGCTATTGCATTCTCTTCTCTGATTTGGGGTTTCTTTTTCTCTTCCCTGTAAAATGCTCTAACTAGCTAAAAAGAAAAGAAAGGGATCCAATTTTTGAACAGTCTTTTAATGTTTTGTTTCTTTTGCAAGTACTTTTTTTCGTACTAGGTGTCTGTGTATCCTAATAGAAACGACACATACGACTATTTTAACTGAGATAACAGAGATGTAGATGAAGTATGGCAATGAGCAATCAGACATGGTCATCCATCTCTTTCTCTGCCGTGTTAGGAAAACAAATGCACTCCTGCTTTGAAAAAAAGTTAGGTCAGTTTTGGAGTGCTAGCCAAACTCAGTTACAGGCATCCTTTGACCATGGGATTCTGGTCACATGAAAAAACCACACATCTGTAAAACTAGATTAAGGTAAGATTTTTTGGATTTTGAATGGTGAAGCTAAGAAATCTTTTCAGTACAGAAGAATCATTTTCTCTTGCCATGATGGCATGTACTTACGAGTCCTTCAGAAGTCAAGCCTTAGAATTTTCTCCAAGTGGTGGCTGAGTGTGGTTCTTATTGAGTGTGTCATGGTTTCAATACATACATACTGTTAGATCTGCTTGCTTTAATGATAGCAAAGCTGCCTGTTTGAGGCCAAGTAAGGATGAGCTAATGCAAAAATGCTTACTGGTGAGTAACTTCTGAAGAAACCAAACCTGATAATGATATCCTTTCCCCAGAATCACAAAACTTGTTCTAAGGAAAAAGGAAAGAAGCAAAGGCAGAATGAGGTTGAAGAACTGTGCAGTGTCTTGGACAGTGCTCTCCATTCCTTAGAGCAGTTAGTGGACTCCCTCTAGAGGGGACAGAGCACTCTGGAGCACATGAGTTACTATAGTCCCATCAAGGATTCTTCACCGTGTTCTTAACCAAACTGCATCTCAATTATTTTTGAAGGTGCTCCATTTCGTGGGTATTTTTTAATGAGCAGGGTTGTGGACAGAGAAAAAGCACATCTTTATTCATAAGACTGCACTCTGTTTGAAAAGTACTCGTAAACAAAAAGTTCGAGTAGGAACCTGTGCTACAACAAATCCAAAAGGCCAGTTGTGGTCTTGGGTGCCATGTTCACTATGGCAGAATTGGGCATTTGGAGTCTGTGTGAGTTTTAGATCCGTGTTGGAGGATGTGAGCAGACTAGACAGACTGCATTCTCCAGAGCTGATCCCTAATGTTCTCCTAGTGGTTTGGACAAGTACATTGATACATTGATCATCACCTACAGAATTTCAGCTCTCTGGCACTATTTATATTGACAGCATTTTTTTCATCTGCACTGAAAACAACTGAGCAAGTCTTGTGCAAAAAACTACTGAAGAGTAGTATTTTGAAATGATACATTATTTCTTTTAAACTTTTCACAGCTGTCAAACAGACAGTTTTCTGCTAAACTTGAGTTATATGCTTATCTTTGATTTTAATTTGTTTTCTTTTCCCTTTTGGGAGCCATATTTATAATATGCATTCTTTTCACAACTACAGGGGTATTTTTTGTTCCCTTTTTTCCCTGTGATTTATTCAGCCCATGATCAGGATTGTTATTCTGGTCAGATAGACAGAAAGTACCATGCTTGGATTTCTTCACAGATTTTTGTTCCCTTTTTTCCCTGTGATTTATTCAGCCCATGATCAGGATTGTTATTCTGGTCAGATAGACAGAAAGTACCATGCTTGGAGCTCTTCACAGAAGCTGCAGCTTTCACTGTCAGGGTTAGCAGGACTGTAATCAGATGAAGTGCAGCTGAGCCAGATTAAGGAATCTTGTTGCAGGCTGCTCCTCCTTTGCTCTCTGTCTTTTCTTCTCCTCCCCAGGTATGCAGGTGTGATTTTTTGTGTAGTTATATTCCAATCTGGTTCTGCAAAAATGACTTATGTTAGCATAGAACTATTTAATAATAGTTTACTTCAGATCATTCTGTCAGAAGCAGGTTACTTCTGACAAGGAAAATTATTCTGGAAGAACTACAAGAGTGGGAATGTGTAGCAAGGAGGAAGAGGTGAGCTCATAAAAGGGAGTCAGAGGTGGGCCTTAGCTCTTTACCACAGGTCAGACTTAGTAGCCTCCTCATGAGGGGGATGATATTTTCTCATGTGACTGGAAAATATGTATTTTGCAGTCCCCTGAGTGGTTGAATAATCAGCTGTAAGGTTCTTGCTGAAGCATATTCTGATGACCAGCCAGCTGTTTCCACCTTTGGCACCCAACTTCCCTCAGCTAGTTTCAGCTAACCTGACCTGTGTAGTGGCAGTCTTCATTGCAGTAGGTTGGTTGCTGTTGAGGTTAGTGCAGGTCACAAGCCAAGGCTGGTTTGCCTTTCCTGTGCCCAAATAAATGGTGTTATGGTTTGGGTGGAGCACCCACAGGTGAGTTTCCACTGCCTGTATTGTTATATAGTGCCCCTGGCCTCATCAACAGCTCCTAGAACTAACTTGCCAGGCTTTAGCTAGAACAGCTCTTGGAGATCCATGCATGCTCAGAGTTACAGGAATATAAGCATTTACTTTTGTGATGCAATCAAGTATTTAGAGCATTTTCTGTGTGTGCTTTTTTTTTTTTTTTTTTTTTTTTTTTAGTTTTACCTGGTTTTGATTTAACCCATTTTCTTGGGAAAAATTGGATGTGGTATGGTTTGGTTTTTTAGGATTCTTCCTGTTTGGGGTTTTTTTCAAGTATTTTTTGTAAGATGATTTGCTAAGGAAAGTGTTTGGTATTTTGTGAACCACATACTAATGTGAATATTTCACTGTAATATCCAGATAATAGGGGCACATATTTCCTACAGGAAAGAGCCATGCATGATTAATGATTGTTTCATTGTTCAGCTTTTAGTTATTTTACCTAGGATTTTTCCTACTTACTCCCTAGTCCACTTTATTGTGAAACTGGTGCCACCCACAGCTGCTGAACAGATTTACAGCATCTAGTAAAACCCCAAGGTCTTCTAGACAGAACTTGATCTTGTTTCAAGTGGAAACATATTTTGGCTGAAGTGAATCCAGCTTATTTTATGTCTGTTTGATGTAGTTAGCCTTTGAGACCAGAAATGATGTTGTACAGTTGAATCTTCACATTTTGGCTTCAGACTTGTTTTCATTAGTGGGTTGGGAGGGGAATAGGAGAGTGTCTCTCCAGGTGTGGCTACATCATGCTATCTCATGGGTCTACTAATGTGATGTTTATACTTCTAAACCCAATTGCCTGCAGCACTTCCTATGTGTTGCTTGTGTTGGCTTCTAAGTGTATTTTCCTAATTTTTCTATGGGTTTTACCCTTTCATCATTTATGACTTGGGAAAAAAACCAGTGAGGCTGCGTGCCCATATTACTGATGCTACACACAAAAAGATGGCAATACATTGCAAAATGTTTTAAATTGCTAGCAAAAAAAAAACACTAAAGATTTTTCTTGCTTGTGTGTTTAATATAGAAGACTGGATTGGGAGTCTTGAGTTAAACTGTTTCTTGTGGGACCTTAGAGAAGTCAGTTGAATTTGGCCTCAGTTTACAAAAAGGCAAAGTGGCCTTAATACTTTGCTGCCCTATTGAGGTTTTGTAAATATCTGTTTATCAACATGTATGAAATATTTTGAGACCTAAAATGGATTATGCTTTCTAGGCATAAAATAATATTTTCCCAGGAAGGAAAGTGTATATTGAAAAGTTAAAATACAAACAAGTTTTTATCAAGTTCTGAAATAGCTGTACTAAATTTTTGGTTTTAAATTCTGAAATCCAGGGGTCTAGTGCAGTGAACATAAAATGGCTGGTGAACTGCAAGTACAGAAATTAATTTTTTTAGCTTTATGTTTAATGAATTATTCTAGGTTCTGTCTGGGTTGATTCAGTACAGCTATATTGATGTTTGCCTTGCCATTGCTTGATTATAGGGCAGTGAGGGAACTGCTCAGAGAGCAGTGGAGTCCCACACCTCTCAGGCATCCTTGCTCTCACAGAGACTACACCTATTACCCTGCTGGAGTCTGGGACAGAGCCAACTCTTTGCCAGCCTAGGGCTTCCCCATATGGAAGGATGATCAGCTGCCCAATAGCAAAGTTTTCTGGCTCTCCTGCACTGCTGGAGCAGCACAAAATAAGGTTATGTTACATTAATTTTAAAAAGAAGGAAGATGATGTCAGGAAAATTCACTGGAGTCATCTGAACCGGCCTCTTGGAAAGAGAAAGAGTTCTTACTTTCAGCACAGGCACTGCTGAACCGTATCAGTTGTATTATGTGAATTGAATTTTTTATTTCTTCCCTAGAACTGTAGTATTAACATGAACTTGCAAGTTATTGGAAGTGCAGCTGAACACGAGTACTTCTCTATCCTACAGATGCCCTCTATATGGAGATAAACTGCTTTGTTTGCATTGGCATGGTTGATCAAGTCCAGCCTACTTGTGGCTTTCTTCATTCCCCCACTTTGGAGTTATGCAGTCATCCTTAGCTCATGAAAACAACACAGCCTTATCCTTACTGTTCTGCTCCCCTGCTCAGCAAGTTGAGCATTCTTCCCATGATTTACTGTTAGGCCTTTGAAAGTCTTTGGTATGTTTGTGTAACTACTGCAGCTCCACACCATTATTCACTGTGTGGTCTTCTCTTTTGCCATAGACTTGCAAGGTACTAAGGCCCTGTTCTCCTCTTTTTCATGTGAAATCCTTGTTTATACTGAGCTTTTCTGGTTGTGGTGTTCTCTCGCTGGTGTCTAATGTTGTTCTTTTGACTTCTTGTGAGTCATTATTGTTTTGGTTTTTTTTTGTAATCTTGCTTAATAACTACAAAACCAGATGCCCTATATAATATTCTAGATGTCTTTAAATCTGGTATTACTTACCCTTCTCAGTTGTTCAGTTGTTTATCACAGAAATAGGATTATATGTGCTAGAAACAAGAAGTAGCTGCAAATAAATGAAACATGCATTTTTTGCCAGTTGTAAATGAACTTCTCTGGAAAATATAAAAGTTGGAATGGGATGTTAAGGTAGCATTTAATCTACAGAGTGTATATATGGTATTTTTTTCTTTGATTAATTAATGCAATCAGATTGAAAACACAGGTAATATAAGGTATTTCTATAGTTGCTTGAAAGCACAGCCATATGTTCCATATGATTTTTAAACATCTATTCCAGGAATAGAGCAGTCTGTCATGGGAAGTTTCCATAGCTTGTTATCCCTGTCATTTGTAGGGAAAAATGTGTTCTGGGCAATCAGAAATCCACACTTGCTCAATCTTTAGAGTTGCTAACCATTATGAAATCATTATGAAGATAGTAATTACCTAAAGTTTGAATCTCAGTGAACATCTCTTGGGAAGATCTCCACATCTTGCTGAGGTGATTGCTGGTGGGAAAGGCTTTCACTAAAGTAAATGGACCTGGCTAAGTCCCTGTGTTTATTTTTTATTTTCACCATGTCTTCTGGGAAAACAGCATCTGCTGTAAGAGCTTTATAGCTTCTGTAGCTACTGTTCACTTAATGCTGAAACTTGAATTTGCATAATATAGACATGTGAATGTTTTCTATTGTGCTGCCAAATTCCTGTCCCTTTTTTAGTTGTTAATCTGGCCTTTTCTCATCTGTGCTTTGCTTATGACCTCTTCTGCAAGATCCTCTCTTTAGAAGACCTCTCTCTATTTAATTTACTTTGATCCCCTCTATAAGCCCAACGATTATTTCCTCTCATGCAGGTTTACACCTCCTAAACCTGTTCTTTAATATTTGTCTGTGTGTAAAATGTGTATGCGTGAAACTGTAAAATTGACAAGGTGTGTGCTAATTGCCATGTGCTCCCTGGTCATTTCACAGGTGTTTTTAGGATATGTTTTTGTCTTCCTCTGTGCATTTTACTTGGAGTTTCCAAGGGCAGAAATGAAGTTATCTAGGATAATTTTATGGAAGGGCAACATTTTTCTTGACCTCTGGGGTCTCTAAGCTCAGTAAATACATCTGTAATTGCATTCGCATGAAAAGTTTTGTTAATATTTCTTTTCTAGGATTATTACAGATAAGCATGACCATCAGCACCTGACCTTGTGTAGTTCCTTGAGGCACTGGTTGTGTCCTGCTGTTTGTGTAGTGTAGTGTACAGCTTATTCTGCATGCTGTTGCTGTAGAAATACTGTCAACAAAATATATGGGAAACAAGTCTCTCATTCAATATTGTCTGCGTACTTGTACATGTATGTGTCTTGATTTGTCCATTCTTTAGCATGCTTACTTCATTCATGTTCACAGAGGCTGTAGTTAAATACAAGATACTGATTGAAGGGATAGGTAATTAATTTTTACCTTTGTTGTTCAGTATTACAATTTTCAACCGTTTCTTTTCCCTTTGATTCAACTGCAAAAGTGGGATGGGACACAGAATGGCCTCATTATTGTAGGAGTATTTCTCTGTTCCCTGCAATGATTCCAAAAGCTCTTGCACACTTCATCAGTATTATTGTAATTCTTTGGCTGCAGGATATTTGGCAGCTGTTGCACCCCACTGGCAAATCCTATTCAGACTTCTCTTCCATTCACCATTGCCATTGGAGAATTGATTTCTCTCTCCTCTGCTCTAACCTTTCCCAATTCATTTTGGATTGTTCAATGTGAAACATTTTAATTTCATATCATACAGCCATTCAGCTCACAATCCTTTTTTAACCTGTCACCAGGGTAACAGCATAGCATGCTTGCTTTAGGCAATCAAGTTTTTATTTCACATGCTTAATGTTGCATTAAATGTTTGCATTTTGTTTAACCCTCTTAAATACTTTAAAATGTGGATATATTTTGCAGGGTAGTGAAGTCTCTGATTTCAGTGTCAAGTCTTCACAGAAATTGTCTTACTTAAAATAAAAAATAAGAAATTGGAAGATGCATACAGTAATGAGAAGATTATTAATAAAATCCCAAATGGCTGAATGAGGCAAACATCCATAGAATGGTAAAAAATATTTTTCCTCTGGTAAAACCTTCCAGAGGCTTATTATTATAATCTTTAGACCTATACTTTGGGATTATTTTTACCTGTAAGTGCTTGTATCAAATTAATGCAAATATAGGATTAACCATGCAATAACATGACTTTAAGAAGTGAAATGTCTGGCCTGTACGTGTCAAGCTACTTGACACTGCTTGCCAGATGTGTGTGGAACTGTAAGCTGAATAACAAGTATTTTTTTGTACCTCAAAATTAGAATTTATTGGGATGATGCAGTTGATTAAAGAAATATGGGATTTTCAAGTATCTGTTTTTCCTCTACATACCAACCATCATGGCATGAAGAACAGGCTATAACCTGTTTTAATTTTATTGGAAATAAGAACAATAATGAATTTGTGTTATCACAGATGATTAAAAAAATAACATAAAAAATGGACATTTTCATATTTGAAAGAATACTGATTACCCATAACTGATGCTACAGAGCAAGCCCTGCCTGTCTTGGTAAAGGAATAGGACCAGCCAGGTTTGCCCTCACTTTTTTTTTTCATTGGTATTAAAAAAATGTCTGTAATAGATGTCCTGAAAATACCCAGTCTATAACTATAATTAGAGGTGTAGTGTTAATGGCATTTTATCTGTCACAATTTAGTCTCAATTACGTAAGTATAAAAGATATAGGAGGAAGGGGTGGGAAGTATTTAATTTTAGGATAAGTAAAATCTAAGAACATTGCATTGCAAATAACCCCAGACTTTCTCATTTATAATGACATAAACACATAATGAAAGCACTGATAATATGCATGTTAACACTTCAGAATACTAATTTTGCAAACCTTCCTGTTTTCAAAATAGGTCATATACATCTATTGTTGTTTAAAAAAGTCAAACATGGAATATTTGATTACTGAACTAGCCGGTGTGTGTTTCTTGAGAAGACAACTGTTTGTCGTAGATCAGACTCGTAAAGTTGACTTTGTTAGAATTTTTCTTCCAACAGCATGTAGCTAACTATAGAAGGATAGAAATGAAGTTTCTTCTATTATTTTCCAAAGCTTTCTGCCCAGTTTTCTATTTTCCCAAGTTGTGCTATAAGCTACCAAATGTTATTGCTCGCCTAAAGAGGTTTGGCAGTATTTTGTTACTGATTTTTGCCAAAAGGAGCCAAGCATATGGTAACAGTTAATTTATTGGTTCTTCTAACCTCCAGGGAACTCTTTACAGAGAGCATATTACCTTTTTATCTAACATATTTTAAATAAAAGAGCTGTTGACTTGAAATTTGATATGCCAGTGTAGAAGCTAAACCTTCAGTGCGGTTATGCTCAATTCAATCTTGTTTAAGGGTAAGACTAAAAGTGTAAACATAAAAGATTGAGCTAAGACTTCTTTCTTTTCATCTTTCAGAGAGGTGGGTCTCTTCTGTATAATTTTAGTGTGTGTGTTTAAATAAAAATACTGAAGAAACTTTTTCTTGAGGAGAAAAATAAGCCCTACCTTTGTCTCAGAAGTCTTGGAGATCTTTCTTTTGTTTTAAGATATTCCTGGTATGTGCATTATCAAGGGATGCTAAAAGAAAGGAATATTTTTTATTTCTTTGTATGTAAGACCTACAGGCCTATTTGCTGGTTTGTGTCAATGCAGTTTTGTATACTTCTAGTGGGAGAATTATTTGAGAGGTAGCATTGGTAATAGTGTTGCTATGTGCAGTCTTGGAATTGAATCTCTTCCCTGATATTTGCAAACTCAAAATCAGTCATCTACTACCTGCATTATAGGTAGCTGTATATTTTTGGTTTTGTAACTGGGAGGTGTTATGAATCTTAAAAGGAAAGCTACATGGATATGCCATTGTATTTTCAATGGAATACTTGGGATAGATGGTGCCTTAAGTAAAAAATACTTAATATTGATTTCTGTTGTTTCTTCATAAGTATTCAAAGACCTGGATATTTTTCCCCTGGATCTGTGTTGAGACTACTCAGATGAGTTTTTCTTTTATGATTATGGATGATTCTTTAATATCTTTCACAGACCATTCTTTTCTGTGTAATTAGATGTGGTGCTTGGAGTTTGTTTTGGCTGTGGCTTCCCTTTAACGTATATCTTCAAAGCCTGTAGTGTGAGAAAGACTGGGCAGGAAAGAACCGCACAGGACCTCATTCTTTTGAAACCAGGGATGTTTACCCATGGACTTAGAAAGGAGATGACAGGTCTTTATCCTGTCTCTCTGTGGTGCTTAATAAAATTAGTCTTTCTGCAGTTAGTAGTGAGATGATACAAATAAATTATTTGCACATTAATTCCAGTTTTTAAAAAAATACTTCTAAAAAAGTCTGGGTTCCTAGGCTTTAAGCTTTTGTCTTTACCCCTGTGTGTCCTCATATGTGTTTCTGAATCTTCTCTCTCTGGCATGATGGTGGCAGAGATGGTGATGTACCTTGGTGACACAGTAATGATTTTCTCCAGGCCCTGCTGCCCATTTTTCTACCTGACACTGAAATTTAAAGCAAGTCCTCACCTGGCTGCACCTAGCTGTTAACGTTGGTCGACAACTTTACCCTGTTTGTTTCCTTGAGCTAGTGAGAGCACTTTTCTTTAAATTCTTTGTTGCCTGCCCTGCTCCCTCCCCTGCAGCAAAGCCTTTATTCCTGTTACTTGTATCCTCAAATCACAATCATTTAAAGATGCTTACTAGTAGTAAGTCCTCCTTATTCCTCTATTCACTGTACTTTTTTCTATTCTTTGATCTTGGACATTGCACGTCTGCCTCTACTACAGGCTGCCTCTTGCCAAGACTTAACACTTGCATTTAAGTGAACCCTTTTGAGTAAATAGGCTCAGGGTGGAGCATAACTCTTCAGAGATAAGGACTTTTGTTATTTAACCCCAGCCACCAACTATGAGGAGAATTACCCCTACCCTATCCAAAATCAGCACACAAGGCTAGTTTGTGTCCCCTAGGAAGGTCCAGAGGGGCTGCAGTAATTTGCATTTCAGAAAAATAAAGTAGGGTATAAACAAGGAAAGTTTGGGCTGAGGGAGAACGTGGATGTTGTGTATGGATTCCCTCAGCAGGTGAGTGCAGAGGAAGGTTGGGGCTGGAGGCAAAGTTGTGAGAATCAGTTCTGAACATCATATTTATGTATCCTCTTTCAGCTGCCATGCACTACAGCTGAAAGTGTATTTCAGAAATATTTTGAATCTCATCATGTTTGTACTGCAGTTTTAATTCACATTGTTCAAAATGAGTCTGTTTTTTTCAGTCAGAAAAATCCTAATGTTCTTTTTAGCATCCTTTTGATCTTGTACAATTTGTTTATTCATGCTTGTTTATAGAATAGAAACATTCACAGAAAAACGTATGTGTACTGGGTTAATAAGAAAGAGTTACAGTATCTTCTAGGTGTAATTATATTCATTAAATAGTAATAGGATGTGCAAAAGGAAATGCCTAAAGAAAATTGTTTTTTCCATAGCATTTTGAAATGCACTTATATAATACATTTTAATGTATTATGTTATTTATATATTTAGGACATTTATTCTTTGCCTTGTGAATTACTGAACTGCACTGATTAGTGCTAATTGTCTGGGCAGACAGGAAAGGAAGGAGATGGAACTTACAGTTAAGCGCATTGTACAAGTGTAACTATATTCTTATGCTGTTCTTATACCTTATTTAACTTTTACTGTTTTTCATTGAATATTAGACTAGATGGATATTTAGGCCTGTCAGTACAGCCATTTTTATGTCCCCATCCTGTATTGATCATGGTTATGCTAAAATAACCATCATCAATAAGGTTCATCCCACCTACACAGCCTGGCTTCTCTAATTCTGACCTTAGCAGAAAGCTTAGTGGGCAAACGTTTTTGTACTAGTACTGAGAATGAGGCACTAGCTGTTACAAATATTTTGTCCTTCACATTCAACCCTGGTTTAATAATTCTCAAATTCCTTCATTCAGGTGGGATGTTTAAAACTTGAGCAAAATTGGAAATCCATGCACATTTTTTTTCTTGTTGTCTTTCTTCTATTTACTTGTGAGTCCATAACATGAACAATGGCAGGTGTCTTATTAAAAGGATGAAAATACATAGAGGGCAATAGATATTTATCATCTTCTGAATCTGTATCATTCTTAAATTATGAGAGGCCTGTGTTTCTGTGGTCTAGAGTTGTAGTGCCTAAGTAATGTAAAAAATATAGCTGAGCATTACCTAAAGGTAGTTCAGCCAATTTCAGGTCTAACTCATTGTGAGAGGTACCTTTCTCTTTGCATTAGTTAAGAAGGGAAAGGATGGTTAATATGAGGTGCTGAAAGCTCGGTGGTGTGAGTGCCGGATGTAAGCTGGAATGTAGGGGTGATGTATGCAAGGTAATGAGAGTCACTGAGCTCTGCTATGGGCTCTAATTGTCTGGACATGACGTATGAGTGCTCGTTGGAGGTAGGCATGTTTTATGTTATCTAATATAATTTTTAATGAACTTTTGGGGGTTTTCTCATCTGCTATGGTTTTTTTCTTTAACTGAACAGAATTAGTGGCATTAATCTGTTTCACAGGAGTCTAGTGCAGAAGAAACAGAGAACAAAAGAATCTGTGAAATATGCCACATTTCTTACATCTGCGGGGAGGAAGTAGCTGTGACATTGCCTGTTGGGAACTGGCTTGAGTACTTCTAGCCAAATGCTGTAATCACATTTACGTGTGGTTTGGTAGATACATGGTTGATACCTGTGTTGTCACCCAGCACTAGTTCTTGTGCACTTAGTTTGAAAAGCCAGGCCTTGTCTAGAAAAAACAGAATTCCACATGAATCCCAGCTCCTGCCCAGCTTCTGTTTCTTACACTATGGCATGTAGGATGGCTAGCAAGGAAAATCTGGTCATCCTTTTGCAGGACTGTGAGCCATCCTGAATGTTCATTCTGTGTATTGCCTGAATTAAGTCTCTTGTAGAGGAGAAAGCACAACAGGAAAATATGATCAATGCAGCTGTATTCCAAATCTGACTTCATTGGCATGAGATGGTTAAGCTCTTGGATGGACTCTTGGTTCTGCTGCAGCAGGTTTGTGGGAGGTGATAATCTGTGTGATGGCTGAGCTCTTACAATACTCTGGAACTCTACTGAAATCTGGCAAGCATTGTGTTTTCCAAGATGCACAAAAAAAGGGGGTAATTCTATTTTAAATAATGACCTTTGGGATATTGCATATCTGACAGGCTTTAGAGAGACTAGGTGAAATCATGAGTCCTACAGAGTGTGGCACAAGTTCCATACTTCTGGCAATACAATCTGGTGAGTTCCAAGGGGACTAGCAGATCAAAAGGGTGAGACCTAAATGAAACTCTAAACTACAGGAAAGACATCATTCAATACACAGCTCTTAATGAAAAAATCAAAATATTTTTGGAGGTTCTCTAAGAAGGTGTTTTCAGTTTGGCCTAGGACAGGTTGGGAGTTTTATTTTGGTTAACTAGTATAATTTAAAATTTTTCCTTAGTTTGCACATTGTGTTCCTTGTGGGCCTTAAAGAAGGCCAGTGTTCTTGCTCTCTGTGCTGTTGCCAGATTTCCTCAGAGATGGCTTTATTCTGATGTCTTTCCTTTTCCCTTGGCTAGAGCAGTTGTCTCTCTCTCCTGATAGTGTGCCTCCTTTAGTAAGTTGAGTGGGTACTGAAAAGTTTCTCTATATGGGGTTTTAAAAATTTTGTTCCTTGAGGAAACACTGTATTTCAGTTCATTGTTAGTGCCTGTGGGTCAGGTGTGTGTCTCTGAATAAGAAAGAGATAGATTAAAGTGGTTTATTTGATTAAGTTTGCGAATTAGTGATAGTTGGGGAAATGACCATCTGTTCAAGAAGATATTATCTAAAAAGATAGAGGCAGCTCAGACCATGACCGTTTCAAAATGGTATTTTAAAATTTGATTCTAAAATATGCATTTTCTCCTCCACAATTGCAGAACAATTTTTCAAATATGCTGCACTTCATAGTGTTTTCTTTGCTTTCAGCTGGCAGGAGCCTGGTAGGTATTAAACACTTCTTAACATAACTTTTACTGGGGCAACTAAATAAGAGGGGTTGAGCTTGAATTTAAATGTCAAAGTTTGGGGTTTTTTTGGCTTTTTTTTTCCTTAATATCTAGACTAAATACCGAACTTAGGATTTTGAGGGAATGCAATTGCAGAAATTGTCCTTAAGATCAAAATCCCTTCATGAGAATCAGTGGTTCTTCAAAAACTAATCTAGCTGTCATTAGAGAGTGTACCAGTACAAGTGTACCATCTTGTTCATGATGAGGAGCTCATACTCTCACTCTATGTATTTGACTTCTGATTAGATTTTTTTGAAATGAATGCCCATTTGTGACTGAAATATGCTGGATGCAGTTCTGGAATCTGGTTTCTGCCTTTATTCACCAGAAAGGGACTGGTTTGCACAACCTAAGACCATTCTGCAGTATGATACAGAGCAATCTAAGTCCAGGTGGTTGGGATAATTTGCTTTGAGAACTCGTGATCTGAGGTACAGCACTGATAGTCTCACAGCCCCTGCATATTGTCCTGTTACTTCTGAGTTATCATACTATCCAGAACTTCTGTTACAAAAAGGGGTGAATAACTGAATTTCTGACAGAAAGGATGACAGATTAAAGCACTAAATATGTTTTGATTCAGGTTTACAGCTATTAGTGGCAATTGAGCTCAACATAAGTGATGAGTACAGCAAATCTAGCATAAAGTTTGCCTGGATCTTTCAGAAAAAGAGAGTATAGAAAGTAGTCTTATATGTAGAAGTAAAATTGGATTATTCTTTATCAAACTTAGATGTAATTTTTAATCACTTCATCTCATTTTTGTATTAGTAGGTTAGCATTTCCTTCTGCCTACTTTTTATGTGGGCAGTGAACCTGCAATATTCTAAACTTAATACAAAGTGAAAAATAGCACATTATCACTGGGAACAGCCCTTCTTTGAATGGAGGTATAGGAATCCAAATAATATCATGTTATATGAAAGTACGTAACTGCTACTGGATGATGTTAACAGAAGAGCTTTAGTCCTCCCAGTCCATCACAGTGGCTTGTTCTAAAGCTCTTTGCACATAAAAGAAAGTGAGATGATTATTGTAAGACTGTTCTTAAATATCTGCAGAATATATTTCTTTGCTTAAAGAAATAAGGGAAATTTTGTGTAGAAAAAGGCGTTTACTGTTTTCCTTTTACAGAGTAAATTATTATTATTAGTTTTGCCAACTGCCCAAAGTTATCTCTTAATAAAATGGAAAAAAAAAGTTCTGGAAAACAGCAAAGTTATGAAATTAAATACTTTAATTGGAGGAGAAACAGCCCCAGCTTTTTTTGATGACAAACAGATTTTTAGATTTTTCTCTCCATAACAGTTGTTAGCATGCATAAGTCAATATTGTTGACTGATTTGATTAAAAACACCTGCTTGCAAGTGGCTCCTCCTTTGGTAAATAAAAGATGGTTGAAAAAACAGATTAGAAGCACAAGACTTGTAAATTATACTAAAGGTAAATGTCTTTTCTCTGTACTTGTGAACACTCAAATTGATTGTTCCTTGCTTCTTATTTCACAAATGCTTGCAGTGAGACAAATAGCAAGATCTCTTATCCAGCATTAATGTCTGTGACATTTGCTTTTTCCAACATAAATCAAATACTAAAGTAGGTCCTAACATCTCATAGGAGAGGAAATCAATTTCAGATATATTTTACATTTATTTTTTTGAGATTTTCAAGGTATGCTGTTGCCTGCTGAAGGACTGGGCAGTCTGACTGACCCCTTTCTGAAATGGAGAGGCCTTGCAGCTCCCAGGGTTACTGTGTTTCCTGTAGTTCACTAATGCAAAGTGCACAGAAATTTCCCAGCATTAGGATCAAGCACCAAAACTTTTTGTCCCAAAAAATGCATAGTCAGGCTGCAAACCTGAGTCTCTATGAATTCTCTGAGCCTCCATGAATCTCATATTCCTTCCTACAATCAGCAGGGTAGGGTGGTGAGTTCCCCAGTGCTTACCTGAGCCCTGGCTCTTTCTCTTGAGAGCTGGGAGGTGGATGTGAATCCCCACAGGCTGAGGAAGACTGATAGTATGGATCTTTGATTCTTTGAATATCTGCTCTGCAAACATGACTTTGTTATATCAAGACAGGCAGTAACAGCAATCCTACTTCATTTACCCAATAGATTAAAAGCTAAAAGAGCCATGAAAGATCTTTCAAGAAACTTAGAATTGTTGTTTGGAAGATAATTTCTTGTTAAGACTGTGGAGGAAGCAGCTTTGGCAGAGGAGCCCCCAGTTCTTTGCCCCTGCCAGGCTGCAGAGGATGCTGCCTGTAAAACATTGGGGTTAGGGTGTCTCTCTTTGCAGGACCCAAGCACTGCAGGTTTAGAGACCTCCACAGGGGAAGCAGGTATGCCAGGGTGAGCTCAGGTTCTTTGCAAGGTTATTTCTCAGTTAAATGGAGATGAAAGGCATTGAGCCATACTCTTAGGTCTGGGCAGCTAAATTCACCCTGGATTTATATCTGTTTCCTTGGCCCACATCTGGGTTTCACTGCTGAAGGCACTGGAGGCTTTTGTTGGTCACTGGATTGCAGGCTTTTATGTCAATGCAAATTGCTTGAAAGCTTCTGTTGAAGGAAAAGGGAGCATCCAGATGTATGCTGTTCTGAATCAAAGCACAGTACACTCCATAGCATCCTTTTAAAGCATTGCTTTTTATTTTATAGTTTACCTTCCATGTAATTTCATTTTTCCCTGTGGTCACTATTCATAGAGTATAGGCTATAAATATGCATATTTGTTATTGATCTCAATGTGGTGTGTAAGAAAATGTAATGTAAAACCTTTTTGATATAACTGCTGAGTAAATCTTTCAGCCTTTGTCTGATCAGCTGGCACACAGGCTAGTAGAGATTATTATTTTGTATGACATACGAAGAACTATAATTTGGTCTAATGATGGTATATTTTCATATTCACAGTGAAAGGGGAACACATATATGTATGCACATATAAAGCAGGAAGAAGGAAAACCTATTTTAATGTAGAAAGGCACATGATATGTATAGATGGACCAGTCTGAATATATGTAGAAAGTGTGTGTGAATAGATAGATACAGAAAATACTTCAAATCGCTGAATAAAATATTCCCAGATTCTTAGGTTCCTTGCACATAATTTTTGGTTCTTAAAATAATCCTGTGAAAGTGCTGCTTTTATCTTTTCTGTGTGATGATGAACTTTTATGTTGGAAAGTGTTGAAAGTACTCAGATACTAAAGCTTAGATTTGTGTTTTGTTTGGCAGTACACTTCTGTTTAGAATTCTTTTAATCTATCCATTCCCTGCTTTTATATTCATCTGATAGTTGAAGGTTCTCTGAAGGATATTTTTTGCATATGAACTTATTAAACTAAAAATGCTTAAAAGTGTGAGATTTACTTCCCCTTTTTTTTTTTTTTTTTAATTTTTTGGTGGTTTGTGGGGGTTTTTTAGTTGTGTTTTTTTCATAGCAAGATAGGCTCTTGTTTGAGTTGTTGAATTTCTATTTGCCTTTCTTGATTTTTTTTTTTGGAGGGGTGGGGGGAGGGCAGGGAAAATAAGAAACAATTTATATGGTAGATCTAAAGTTTCATTAAAATTGCTTATGCCCTGTCCCAGGCATTTTAAGTGGGCCATCTGTCTAAACATCTCTGCATTTTTTTCTGATCATTTCCTCGACTTATTCATGAGCCATGGGAGGGCTCCTTTGTAGTCTCCATGTAGCTGGTTCAGTCTACCCCCACTGAATTCATCTATGTGCTTGCATAACATATCTTTTCACAGTGCTGGAAATTCTCTGAACTTGGTTCAGATGAATGGCCCACTTTCTGAAGGTCTTTTTTCTCCCTTTGCAAGATTTGTATGCAGAAACTGACCTTGGTGGCTACAGAATCCAGCACATTATTCTTGATCATTTTACAGGCCACCTGCTGTGAAAGTTATGATGAAGGATTTCTTAATGATTCTTTGACCATTAACATTGTTTTAAGTCAATATTTCACTTTTATTTAACTGCTGAATAGGTAATTGCACAATTGAAAAACAGCTTTATGGAGTGTCATATAATGTGGTTTTCAAACACTTGTAATCTTTCAAATGGGAGGATTTGTTATGATAGTTTGGGATTTCTCTGTTTACATGAAGTATTATGCAGCAAAAATATCAAGAGAAGAGGAATTTGTAAGTATTTTCCACCTCAGCATTAGAAGATATATTTTGAATTGGAAGTATAAAAATCTGTACTCAATTTTCTGATCCTTTAGGAGCTGGTGACATCCTAACTCATTTACATCATCAGTGGTAATAGGGAGAGGGAAGTTTATTTGCCACAAACTGCAGAACATTGTAGTTTTTATTGAGTTCCTTCTATCTGATTGACTGGTGACAATCAAAATGGCCAGGGCAGAGTTTTTACTTGATTTGCTTTTGTGTCTCTTTTATTTCATTACTTGTTTTTGACTAGGATAGATAATAGTTTAATTGATGTGTTCCATGAGCACAGTAAGTATGTGTCAAATTTTTAGCAGTTCTCTGCTTTCTTCACTGAAAGCATGCAAAGAAACCAGGAGCTTTGGTTGCTGTGTTATTCTCAAGTGTCTTCCTCTCCCACACATGGCATTTGGGGGTAGCAGGGACATAATACATTTCTACACAGACATCATCTCTAGTTGAGCAAGCAGCAGTAGAGCTTGAAAATAAATAACTAAGCAGGCAAATGGTGCTGTTTTTCTTGTTGTGTTGCTTACACGTTTTTGTAATTGGTGCTTTGGAGTAAAGCCTTTATGGCTTAAAGCGAGGCCATCACTCTTCAGCTGTGTTCCTGTGCTTGTGATGCTTCCCCTTGGAAGGCAGTTTGGAGTGGAGAGGTTCAGAACTGCCCATTTTAGTGTGAAAGGAGTTTATAACCCCCTTCTCCACCCATCTCTGTTGTGGCTGTTGTGCTGCCTTTGCTCGCTCTCTGTCCCTTTGTGTGCAATTCTCCTGGCAAGGATCAGCAGCTCACAGTTCTCCATGGCCCTGTTCCCCCTCCACCTGGCACTCATCTTGCTGTGAAATTTGTGCTTCTTCCTGCAGCCAGTGAGCTCTATAGGCAAATGAAGTAATTTTATGGGATGATATGTCATTTGCCAAACCTGGGAGAAAAAGGGGAGGGCATGTTGAACCCTAGGAAAGACATACTGTGTGGACTCTGAATCTATGGTTGGAAGTGCCTTATGTTTACTTTGTGCTTTTCATGATGGCAAAAATTGCACTATTTTTATTTTCAGTGGGATTATTCTTTTTTTCTGTGAATACGGTATGTTGGATTTCAGCCCATTATGTAGAATTTTAAAAGTTTTATATTTTGAGAGTAGCCAGAAGTTTGGGAAGTTTTCTGTGAACTAGTGTGAAATATATTCAGAGTTCAGATGCTTTCTTTGGGAGGACTTAAAAGTCTTCTCAGCTAAGGGAGCAACCTTGGCCAAGAACAAATATAATTTCCCATGCAATTGGATGTCTCAGATTTAAAAACCCTGAACACCACAAAACAACAGAAAACCCCACAAAAAATCTTGTTTCCTAGCCTGGTAGAAACTTCTGCATTTCTAAAGTAGTTCATGGACGTGAGAACTTCATTTTCATATTTAACAAATTTAGACTTTGATCCTTACTTTTGGACTCCGTAATCCTTATTTATATGAACGTTCCCTACCCGCAAATCCTATCAAAATGGAGTCTACTACAAGATAATTTCTTTGAAAGGAATTTGGTTTAATGAAGAAGTAGGATTGTCATGAGCTCACATAAGTATATGTCCTAGCCAGTGTCAGTTATAGTTACAAAACCACAGGCAAAGCTGATTAGCAAAGCTGAAAAATGTCCCTGTGCAAAGGGATCTAGCAATTCCAGGAGGGAAGTACAACTTGCTGTATACTTGATGCAGCTCTGGACCGTGCCCTCCTGGCCATTGGTGTTGCAGAGAGGGGAATTATGTGGCTGTTTGAAACCCAGGCAAAGCAGTGATGATAGTCGTGCCTTTCAAGAGGCATGCATCCTGTTTGGAGATACACTTGACAAAGCTCAGCAAGACAGGACTGAACAAAAATAATCCCTGCTGGAGAACAAGACTGTCTTTCCTTTGATGGCCAGCAGCCAGATTCATGAGGTCACTTCCAGTCAAATGCAGTATGAAGCAGGGCTGTGCCAGCAAGGCTGTAAGGAATCTCGTGACACCAATGAAGCAGTTCTACTGAGCTGAGTTTGTGATGTGGTCCTAGTTCTAATGTAAGAAATATGAAGTTGCTATAAACCACTAAATCCTGCTGGTTGTTGCAGAGGAGTGTCATGGAGAACTTAACCAGGTGCTGTCTGTATTCTTCCTTACTGGTGCTCTGATACCAGGAAGTGCAATGAAAACATCTCTCAGCTTGCTGCCTGCTACCTGTGCAGGAAATTCCTCTTCCTCTTCTTCAGGAACTCCTGTGTCTGTCACGTTTCCTATCAGCCAGTCTAAATGTTTGGTGACATACAGGAATTCCAATACGAGTTGCTGAGAAATGACATTGCACCCAATAAACCATAGATAATTCCTCAGATTTATTGTTTTGACAATTGCCACTGTGTTAAATGTGAAAGGTGACACTTGGCATCGTTAGCACAGGAACAGGTTATTTTCATTATCTGTCTTATGAACTTCTAGGGTAGTGATAGAGGTGAGCTAAGGTGCTTAGTGAAATTTGATGTAGGCCTTACTTGGCTTGCATCCAGAAGTAACTAAGGATTAGTATGCATCTATTTGTGTCAATATATTTAGCATTTCCATTTCCCCTTTTCAGGCACATGGCAAGCCACAATTTTTGGAAGCTCCTTACCTCATTAAGTACTTGAACTTCTTCTTTCTTAAGTTCCAGGTATCTAAAAAACGTAAAGTTCTTAAAATAATTGTTGAAATCCTTGGCAAGTCAGCCTATTATCCTTGGCTTGGACAGATAATTTCTCCTCCTGTGGCCTCTAGAGGCCTCACATGTGCTTCTCCCTGTTGATTCCACAGGAAACCTGAGCACTCTCTATGGGGACATGTGGTTCACTGGTCACCTGAATCCTCTGGAGAATCCATGTGGCATAATGTGTTTACAGGTTTTAAGACTCTGCAGGTTGCAATAAAAGGTGTAGTAAGTGCTATAATATGCAAAAGATTCATGTTATAGCAGAAATGATCCTTAAAAGAGACATAAAGGTGATAAAATTATTATCCCTAGAAATTTCTTACAGAAAAATCTAAATATGTAAGAGTCAATATGGAAGAAAGGCTATACCAAAATGTGGTTTTGTTTTAATGGAGTTTAAATCACACCTTCCTGTCTTCCCTTTAAGCCATTGGTGCATGCTCATGGTAGTATATGGTAACCACTCATAAGAAAAGTTGCAGTGTACTTTTGGACACCAGTTGTTATGGCAAATTGGGAGAGACTCAAGAAGTTAGAATGAGGAAATGGAGAATGAATATACATTTAAATAAAATAGCTGAAAATTGCATGTTTCACTCTGAATTTTGAAGAATGGAGGTTCAGTTCTCATTCGTTTGCTGCCAGGTGTGTGCTTTTTTAAGTTGAAAAGATTCAGGTTTCCTGTGTTACTTGATAAATGGTGCAGCCACAGAATGCTGCAGGAATCAGTATAATCCTCCATGTAGGCTGTGATGATACATCATTATTTTTTCAGTATGCTTGAAGGGCTCTGTGGATGAGTACTTAAAAATGTGTATTAGTTATAAAATTACTTGTATTACTTGTTTGGCTGAATCTTTTGTCTGTAATTGGCTTTTAATTAAGGTTTATTGAGAATGAGATTAAAGAAATAATGATTATATTTTGCCCTTGAAAAGACTGCTCCAGTTATCACTGTTGCTATTCTCCTGCCAACCCACTTTCTCATCTGCTTTTCATCCCGTTTGAGCTAATTCTGCAGCAAGTGCTGGCTGCATTCAAGGGCCTCCTATAACTTTATCAGCATACCCAGTGTGTCAAGGCAAATCTAGAAAGAAAGTAAGAGTCTATTTTCTCCTTATATGCTGTTTGACAGAAAAAAATGTATTTAGTATATATTTTTTTCAAGTGTGCTCTCCAACTGTGTCTATAGATTAATGATATTTTATATCCTTCAGGACCATCCTATGAGGCAAGTGCTTCTGGTTAACTTGGGAGAAGCATGAAATCTCTGTTAAAAATTTTTCTTCTGTCTGTTTCTTTTTTAGAATTCCTATTGCTAAATCAAAGAGAAGTAGCTGGGAGCTCTCTGTGCATCTAGGAGATGGAATTTACCCAGTTGCAGTTTCAAAGCATGGCTCATCATTTTCTGTAAGTTCTGCTCATTTTCTAAGAAATTCAGTGCATTGAGTCAATATATATGTATTATCCTTGACACCTGCTAAAATTCTTCCATCTTTTTATTTACTAAGGATAGATGTGTGGTTTGTCTTTAGTCGGCATTGCTGTTAATTACCAAACAAGACCCTGACAGTTAAACAGTGTTGCGTTGAAAAGATTCAGATAGTGTACTGAGATTTTTCTCAGGGCTCATGCCTGTGGAACATTTTTGTATATAATTGTTTATTAAATTAGTTTCTAAATTATTCTGTTTAGTGTCTTGTTTGGAAGTAGCATCTTATACTCCATTGTGTATATGTGAGAGCAAGAAAACAAATGCAATGTTGACAAAAATTGCATTACCTTAAGCTAGTGTTTAGAAAAACAAATCAAAGATCCAAGCCAATAGAATAAGCAATCATCCTGGAATGGCATTATCCAGCACTCTGTGCTAGAACTGTATGTGGTCATAGTAAAATGCCAGTTTCAGGATGTGCTTATTCACTTCACATGAATGCGTATAAACTTTTGTTTTTTACAAATGTTCTAAGGTAATTGCTTAAGCACTTAATGTTGTCAGCATGAAAGGCAGAAGGACAGATCATGACAGTAGAAGAACAGTAATTCTGGGTTTGGTAATTCAGCTGTTCAGCAGAATAAAGCCAAGACACAAGCTGGTTGAAGTATTAAGAAGATAAATTTATAAGGAGAACTGCTTTTTATGTCTGTTAATGGTGATTCCACAACCAAAATGAGTTTTTTTTTTAAATAGGCAGTTGACTTGTATAGTATTTGTTGACACTTAAGTAAAAGGTTTCAAAAGGGGCTTAATAAGGCAGATTTTCTTAGAATGGCAGTGACACACCCTACTGCTGAATTGTTGTTTCAGAAGCAAAGGCTAAGTCTGCATGCAGTTTTTAAAATCTGTATTACTCCCAACAGGCATCTTGTGAACTTGGATACAGCCCATTCAAAGAACAGAACACCTCTGTCAGATTTCAGCCCAGTTTAGAGTTGGGCTGGCACTGGCTTGTGTGACAGAGATAGCCCTTCCCAGGAGCAGTCAGTGCCCTCAGCCTTTCCACCTTTTTGTTGCAGCACAAGAGCTGCCTGCTGCTGTGGGGACAGCCTGCTGGTTGCTGTGAGTGTTGCATAGCCCAGGCTGCTGTGAGCTCAGAGATCTAATTCCCATAGTTAGACTTCTCCAAACTAGGGAGCTGTTTAGCACAGCCAATTACACAAGCACACATCTGCATACATTTTTAGAGATTTGCTTGAGTCCAAACCTGTCTCTCACTTTCAATGGAGCTGCTAACAGTTGTGATGTCTTGCAACAGTATGAGAATTACAACTAGTATAAACCAGTTTGACAAGGTGTATGTGGAGTGTAATTTCTGATAATTTGGTTTGTTATTCAGCCAATAACAAATGTGAAAGTTCCTTCTCATATCCTTATGTCCCTGCAGTAAGTTACTGCTTTTATCTTCTACTGCTAGGCAGGGAGGCAGGAGCATCCCTCAGTGTCAGAGAAGGAGCGCCTAAGCACTAGGGAAAAACTAGGAGTGCCAGGTTAGGACCAGCTGTGCCTAAAAGCCTGGGTCAGAGGGATTTGTGACAATTGCTTTTGCATTTTGTTTCCACCCTAACCATGCCTGTATGCCTGGGGAGATGTAATTCTTTATTTATTTGTATCTGGAAAATACCTGGTGAAATAAATCACATCAGGTGGATTTCTGGAGAAGTCTGTTTCATTTAAACCATATACTTATAAAGATATAAAAGTATATTAAAATTTGTGTATTAAAATTAAAATACATGTGAAGTGTATTAAAAATTGCACCTGAGCTTAGTATGTAAAAAGCGGGAAACTCTTTATTAACAGCAGGGTTGTTTAGAGTTAAACTTATTTTTATTGTTACTGGATAAATAGCAGAGGACATGTTATTCTTCATCAGTAATTTTCTTTTTCCTGGTGTTCTCCTGTGACTGTGGTGCAGATAAGAGTTTATAGTAAATACAGCACCATCAAAAATCTGAATTGTTATTCAAAACTTTACAATGGAAAACCAACTGCCTTAAAACTTCAAAGAAGAGTCAAGACTAGGAATGAGAAATCTTGTTTCTGATCAGGAGGTGTAACATACCATCAGGAAAAAAGGGGAAATTCAAAGCTTTCTTTATTAACTTTGCTGTCAGAAACACAAGCCTCACTTTTTGAACTTCTGCATTTAGTTTTTTTGCTATTAAGTTGGTGTGACAGAGGCTCCTGCCTTTGTGGGTTGTGTCCCCTCATGGCTTGTGAGGAAGATAGCTGAACCTGTGGTGCAGTTGGATAGCCCAGTGGGAGGGCCACCTTCGCATTCCCCTTCAGAAGTTTACCCACGCTGCAACCCGTGCTTTGCACAGCAGCGTTCGCATCCTGATTTACTCTGTTTACCGCGGGGACCCTTCCAGCAGTGACTCTTTTCTGTGCCTGTGGCTGTGCTGCTGTCCCAGCCCCGGCGCTGTGCTCTCCCGGCCGCGCTTCCCTCCCACTGCTCCGGGCGCATTGCTGCGCAGCTCTTCGGGCTACGGGTCAGCTGCCGTTTGCTTCCTTTAGCAGGAGATTCCTGATGGATTGTGCGGTGTTAACTGCTCGTCGCTGCTCTTTATTTTGCAGAATTTTGAGTTTTGAAACCATCTGTTTTTAACTATTTTGTTTGTAACAGAGGTCCTTGATGGGGGCTGGCTTTAGGCCACTTCAGCAGCCTTGCTTCCCAAAACTGAAGGATTTAAAGGATAAGTGGTCAACAAGTGTGAACGATGCTCTTTGCCTGAAGCACTGCAAAGAAAATGTTAATTTTATGATTCCAGTAGAGGTTGAAAACTTCTGTGAATACTAATTTGATATATTTTCTTTTAAAATAGAAGTAACTTTTTTTTTGTTTTTATTCTGAAGCCAGCAACATATATACTAGTACTTAAGTCATTATAAAATTATTGTACTAGAATTTTCAGTACCAGACAGTTGTTTCTGGTGATACCCTATCAACATAGCAAATGCTTTTGCAATTAAAAGATTCCAATGACCTGACTTGAAAAATAAAATTTAGCAGCTTTGGTGGGACCTGCTTGCTTGTATACAAAGAACTTGCCAACTAAATTGATGTAAATGTCATTTATTCTTTTTTTCTTTGTTCTATATATTAATTGCTAGAAGAATCTTTAAACTAGCTGCTTGTCATGTATACCACTTAGTTTTTCAGAGGACAGATGGTCAGATTCCTAGCTTTGATTAGTGTTCTTCTTATGCTTAAAATTTTTTCTCTTGTCAATTGAATTAAAGATCTTGCAATCAAGATTGCTGCTAAAATAGAATTTGAAGGAAGGATACCTTTCTTTACATGAGACAGTAACAAGCAATGCAAAACAGCAACAAGCAGCCTAGAAGCATCCCACCACCAGACTCTGGAATCTATTGCTTATTTCAATTACAAACAGGAGTCTTTCCCTTCTTGCCATTTTCAACTGCTAGTCTGGGTATCAAATGTGTTTATTTTATGATTTCATTGATGGAGATTTGCTGTTGAAGGTTGGAGTCTGTTCTTCCTTTATAAAACTCGGCTGTTCTGCACGGTATTGAAGGGTGGGAGAGACAAAATCAAATGGGAACCTACATATATTGAGGAATCCTGGTTAGCTGTGTGGTTTCCCTGCAGTGTATGAATATGGCCCTTCAAAACCAGATGTCAGCCACCAAGGATGATCTAATTCCATGTGATGGTGGCATTGTTTATTCATAGGATGGTTTGAGTTGGAAGAGACCTTAAAGGTCATTTAGTTCTAACCCTCCTTCGAACCTAATTTTAGTTCAATGAGGAATTTCTAACTGTATTCTGTGCAATAAACTTAATTCTTGAAAATCTTTTTGCCATTATCTGTTTTCTGATTATTTGCTGCAGTGTAGGAATACCCTGTCTTAGGAATTCTTTATTGATGATTTGCATGTTTTCTCTGCAAGTAGTTGTTATTCTCCTTTTTCATGTTTGAAAACAGTCCTTCCTGTTAGTGTTCTTCATCTCTGTAGTAAATGCATACCTTCCCAGACTGCTTAGCCTCATCTTCTCCTCTGTTTAGTTGTCAAAGAATTTCCAGATGTTTTCAGTTATAAAGTAGCTTCTTATCATTGAAGTTGTTTATTTTTTATTTTTTTAAGCATAAGGTGTCACAGTTCAGAAGTTACTTTGGGCAAATGGAAATTCGATATATTTCCAGAGGGACCTGCATAGGTCAAATGCTGAATAAGAGGAATAGAGAAAGCTAAATTCCTTAATTCAGGTTATTACTAGAATAGGCTGCCATTTTCACAAAACATTGGATGACTTCCTAAATCCAAACTTAAGAAGAGATAAATGTAGTAGAGATATGAAATCTTGAGAAGAATTTTTTGAATCTTGTTCAGTCCAGTCGGAAATAAATGTTTTAAATATTTTTAGGAAAAAACACAGTGTTTTTCCCCTGTCTTTTTCTTGAGAAGTGAAGAATTTATTAGATACCTGTGTGGGTGGAAAATCAGCCTGTGTACCTCTTAACATTTCTAAGAGAAAACCTATTGTATAGTACAAAATGCCAGCATAAAAATAAAATCTAAAGCATTCCTGTCATCATTATTTGAGTATATCCTATATGATCAATATAGAGTAGGTGCATGTTAATGTGAATGCTTTACTTTAGTTAGTGAATTCATGTTTATCTAATTATGGCTAAGCTTTGATTTCAAATTCAAATATAATAAGCATTTAATTTTGAGAACTTTGGTGTTTTTATTTACTGTAAATTTAATGACTGATGGGTAAGTTTATTTGAAAACTACTTCAGGAAATATTTTCATTGTGTTGTAAATTCACTTTTGGGGGGAGGAAAGAATACCACCCAAAAATCAAGGAGAAGTATGCAAAGCATCAAGTGGAACAAGGAATAGTATAATGGAAAATCAGAGCAATGGTACAGAAAGTTGCTATAAGCAAGCTTAGTTCACATTTAATTCCTTAAACAGAAGTGTGAATGGAGTGGGGTATTAATTCAGTGCATATTAACTTCTGTCTTTCCAGTAGTCCATGTAGAAGAATAACATTGCTCATCTATCACTATAAAATTATTAACCTTGTTTAAGAGAATCAATAAAATGCCAGAATTATTATTACTAGTATTTCACATTTCTGGTATGCTTCAGGCACATATCATCTAATTGGTCACATGAAAGAAATATGAGTGCTGTATTAATAGGGATGAAAAGCAAATACCTGTAGGAATTAAAACAATAAGAGTGGCAGCCAGTTGTAATACAAATTAACATATATCCCTAGAAGCAGTAGGTGAATACTTTTGGCTTAGATTAGTTCTACGTATATATTGTTGCATATTATATATTTGAAATAAGCTTTATTGTTGTTCCCATGTCCAATGGGTTTGAATGAAAGGGAAGTGCATGTCTAAAGGCGCTAGTGGGTGGGGCAAGTTCTATTAGATAATCTTCACAGCTGTAAGCAGAGAACTTTCCCTGCCTTTTTCTTCATGGTTTGCATTGTTGTAAACCTATATTGTTGGATACCTACTTTCAATCCCTTAGTTCAGAGATTGTGTATAATGTCACTTTAATGCAGTATGCATAATCTGGTACTGTGGTGAGAGCAAAACCCCTATTTCCACGCTTGGAAAGCACTAGCTATAGTAGTTGTGCTCCTGCTTGTTGATGGAGTCTCTGGCTTTACAGAACATGCTTTCCTTTTTCTGTAGTGACAGATTTACTGTAAGGGTAGAGGTTGCCCTATGCTATCCTGGTGGAGTGGGGACAGGTACTCCTGGGAGACAGGCACTCTGCATTTGGATCTTTCAATCTGAGGAGAGCATTGATCCCTGAGTTTTGACTCTGTGGCAACTGCTTTAATTGCTGCATTTCTGTGACTGCTGACATTGTGGTTTTTTAATGAAAGTGTCCTTGGCCTCAGTATCTTGTTGTGAACTCAGTGTTTCTGGTATGCATTTCCACTCTGCCTCATTGAATGTCTCAGAAAGATTAAGTGCTGGGATCCTTTACATGAGCTACAGGTAAATATTGAGTATACTCGTATAAAATTTGTTTGTACTTAGGTGTGCTTTTAATACTAAGCCAGAGGAGAAGCAGAGTGTGTCTGGATTGTACAGTTTTTTAAATACCATGCCAGTTTAGCACTAAGTATGTGATGGTACATATTTGCTTTATAAAGAGAGATTTTTGGCTTGGGTTTGTTTGTCTCATGTTAATTTGTTCACACAGTACTCCATAAGCAGATAGAGAAAATACCTACAGGGTTGGGAATTAAAATTACTTTAGTGCATTCACTGTGTGGCTTTAAATATGCTCTTCCCTCTGTGTCAAAGCAGTGTAATAGCTTAGTTATAGCAGGTTTTGGAGATTTGTAGTTGTGCTAAAAACTCACAATAACATAGTCTGGCGCTGGTATGTAGCCTACAAGACATTTCTAAAAAGAAAATATGATGAGAAGTCTGAAATGATAAAATGCAAAATGTTTTAAAAGCAGGCATGGTCAATTTGGATGTATATTTTCCTTGTGTTAGAATCAGACTTCACTGCTTTAAAATATGTCCCTTAGTAGACAGAAGAGGAATTAGGTTTTTACAATGATTAATTTTAAATTACCTAATGAAGAGTTTTACCCACACAGGTGGCTTCATAGCATGAATTCCTGTGGTATGAAAATAGAGACTATGTTCTTTCATGGGTAATGATCCATTGGCTCCAGGAATTCCAGTGAGCAGTAGACTAAAATATAAATTGAAGCTCTGTAACAATACAGAGCAATAACATACCATTTTCTTTCTTCAGAAAGTCATCTTTCTGACATACAGCATTTAATGTGTCCTGTCACCCTTCAGTCTTCCTGTGGTCTTTCGGTGTAAGACTGAAAACACCTCGAGGCGTGGGTGTTGCTTCAGTTTATTTTTGTTCCATATGCACATGACATCCTACAACACAACATTCATATAATGATTTTCTAATTTCTAAAAGCAGTGCTTACATGAACATTACTTGGATGCCTTTCTTTATACTGATTTCTCATCCAACAAAACTGTAAAGAAAATATCCAACCAACTCCTTCCTGCACCCAGAAACGCCTCCAACATCCCAACCCCTCTTCCCAAATTTTGTAGAATGAATAGATTAAAAAATGTTGTGAGCTCCTCCTGCTGGTTCAGCAGAAGCAATAGTTGCATTTAAAAGAATGCTAATATAGTGTTAAGAGCCTGGCTTATTACCACAAAAGCCATAGTTAACTCTGCAGCTCCTGGATGCTTGTTCAGCTTTAATTCCATTCTCTGACCAAATTTTAGCACATTTCAGATTCTGTATAAGACTCTTTTTTTGGGGATCTCTTGATGCTTTGGCGTAAGGAAGTACAAAGTTGTTGCTGTTTTGAGTTCCTTTCTTAGCTGTGAATTTCTTTGCTGCTTTTTCCTCCCTCCTTTAATTTTTAAGTAAGCCAGACTATTAAAATTACTTAAATGTAGCTTTCATGGCTTATGAAAAATAGTGCTCCTGTCGTGGATAGATGTGCGTCAGCTGTGACTAAATGTTTTGATGTAGTCTTCTCAAAAGATAGACTAGAAGAGCTTTCCTTTGAAATATGTGAAGCAGTTTTAGACACAGCTTCTCAGATGGATCTAATTAGTCTTTCATACAGACTGGATGTCCGTTTGTTGCAGCTCAATTCTCATTTCATTCACCCATAACTAGAAACACCTCGCTTCAAACGTGTTTCTTCAAAGAAAGAAGGGTTTAGGGTTCCGTGTTTTACTGCTTTTTGATGTTGGTTTCCCTTTAACTGAGAAGACCTTATGTTTATACAACTGTTATTATTAAGAAAACATAGCTTTGTTCACGAGAGTTCATTCGCTATCCATGTTGGCTATTGGTGGCAGTTGGAGATCTGTGGAATAGATCTTGCTATACAAGGCTAGTGGGACAGCTGTACAGCTGGCTATTAAGCTTGTTGTAACAAAGATTTGAATGCAAGCAGGATATTCTAATAGGACCATGGAATCTGGTTTGTGGGGAGATGAAAATGAAGATTGGAGTACAAATGTTTGGGCCCATCAATGGATAGCAGTCCTATTTGTTATTTATACACAGTATAATGTCACCCAAGAGACACTGTGCTCTGTTCCCCGTTGAGGATATGTTTACGTGGCTCAGTTTAGTGCAGCACAAAGGAGCCTGTGCTAACTAACCTAGTTTGGGCAGTGCTGCATTAATGCTGCTCTACTGCTCCTGGTTGGAGTAACTTGTTAAGAGCTGGCACATGCAACTCCGTGTAACAGCGCGCTGTGCCTTGTTGTGACACTGCTACAATAAAGAATAAAATTAAAACTATAGTGGGAAGTGTCTGATCAGTGTTAAATAATCAGAGTGTGATACTTGGATACAGCTGTGGTTGATCTTTAAGGAAAATGAGTGGAAGGAAGGCAAGATGGCAAATGCTTTGCTTGTGTTTATGCTCCACTGGCTACTCTGTGGTCATGATGTCATTTAGTGGAGTTTGCAGGAACAGGCTGTTGGTGCTGGCTTTGCTTCTCTGCTTTCCAGAAGTGTAGCTGAGCTGGTTTTGCTGCTGGACATTGATTGCCATTTGCCTCTTAATTCCCCTGTGAGAGGAAGGGCAGTCCAGCCTCAGATGGGTGGCACCTAGGACACGTTGATAAGAGATGGAGTGGGCTGCAAGCAGACTCACCTTGGTGGAACTGGCTGGTCTGCAGGGCTGTCTCTTGGGTCCCTGTTACTTGTGCACATCAGTAACTCCACCACATTTTTGTATTTGCTGGGCACCACTTACTGTAGTACCTTTTCCCTGTGCCTCGCCCAATTATTTCCTCTGTTTGCCTCTCACCATGTCACGCTCCTTTTTTGCAGTCTTTTGTCCATGGAGGCTTCACATTACCCATTTGTCCTGCCAGAAAGCAGGACTGGGTCTGCTGTGTATTCAGTCACAGGTTGGCCAGTCCAGCTGTTTGGCAACAACCAAATTGCCCTTGTCTGTCCAAGAGCTGAGTGGAAGCACTCATTTTGTCCACTGTGCAGCTTTTCATTTTTGTAAAACTTAAAGGGGTTTTAATATGTCTGGTTAACACTGACCAGTCCGTGGGTTCAGAAGTTGAGTGTGTGCTGGGAATTTTGAGGAGGGACATGCAAATAAACTGTGCATTTTGTTAGCTTCTTTTTCCTTTTGAGATCAGGCTAAAGGTAGTGCTACTGAAAGGGTTAACAGAGAACACAAGGCTGTTTGGAATGCAGGAGGAGGGAAATTATTTTAAATTATTAACAATGAGTTGCATTTCTGTGGCTTATCAAGAATAGACAAAGGAATCAGATTTAAGTAGTCATAATCTATTGCCAATATTTTCTGTTCTGGAGAAAATCACATATCTCAAGGACATACAAGAAATTTAAATCAATTGGAAACCAAAATAGACCTATAGCTCTATAATTCTAGAATTATTTCAGGTCATGTTGTGTGCACCAGTGTGGTGGATTGCCTTTGCCTGAACACCAGATATTCGCCAAGCTGCCCTATCACTTCCTCTCTTCAGGACAGGGCAGAGAGAATAAGATGGAAAACAATTCATAGGTTGAGATAAGGCAGTTAGGTAAAAAAAAAGTGAAAAGTTTCACACATGCAAACAAAGGAAAAGACAAAAGTGTTATTCTCTGCTTTCCATCAGCAAGTGGTGTCTGACTACTTCCTAGGAAGAATCCATTCCTAAAAGGTGATCGCACATTCAGAAGCTGTACCTTCTGCCTGTTAACATACCTTTCCTTACTGCTACTAATGTGTCATTTTTCAAATCCTGCCTCTTTTGTGTTTGTTCTGGTTTCAGTCTTCTGATTTGTCCTAGTTTCCATTCCTCAGTTGCCTTGCCTGGTTTATGCTTAGTGTCTGGTAAGTCTGAGTCTCCTGTTTGGACTTCCATATCAATTAGCAATTACTCTTGATTCTCCTCCATAGAACACTCTCCTATGTAGTTGTGCCCCTCTCCACGGGCCCACAGGCTTTCATCCATGTATTGGTCCTTACTTTCCAGGGCCTCACTGTTGGTTTTGCTTATCCCATTTCTACTACCATACAGTCTGTTTGGTAGTTCTGTTTCTAATATCACACTCTCATTCTTTAGGTAGTTCTCTCTTTACCCTCATCCTGTACTTCTAGCTCCTTCTTCCCGAACAGTCAGTGCATACTTCCCTTGCTTCCATTCTCTGAGATAGGTTTTGTGTGTTTGTTACCGCTTCTGTTTCTTTCCTCCATTTTTACGCTTCTTGCTCAGTGAGTTTCCCCCTGCCTCCTTACTTGTTCCAAATTTTCCTCTCCATCTTTTCTGCACCTCCCTCCCAGACACATCTAATCTTTGTCCCAGCCTGCTTTCTCCAATTTTGGGGCCCTCAATGTCCAGTTTTGTTGTGTGGGCATTGTTTATGCTGCTGCTTCTTCCTTTGCTGCTCAGCCCTAGCAGGTGATAGTCTAATTAGTTTTATGCTTGACCTGGTATTCTACAATCCAAACTCATAATTTCAGTGGGAACCTGTATTCCTCCACAGGCTAGTATATGTTAAATACAAGGAAGAATCTCTTAGACCTGTGGCTGTGAAGTGTGGTGACCTACAGATATAGATAAGATTTGCCTTTTGAAATGCATAGAACTTGCCCAAAGTTATGCAGGTTGTAGGAGAATGGTAGAGGTGCATTCCAACTGTTTCACTTTCCAGGCAGATTTTCAAGCCTCTGTTCTAAATCATAAAGATATTTCAGCCTTGCACAGAGAAGTCAATAGAATTTAGTAATTTGGCCAAAAATGTACTCTTGTTCTGTGTCAGAAATAGCTGCATAGTTTTCTCTGAAATGTCTCTTCTCTGAAAGCACTCCTGAGTGACTGTTCAGCCTAAATAGAGTCCGTCTGAGTTTTAAGAAACTGAAGGTGCAGTGTGATAATGGACAGCTTTGGTACTAAGGCTCTTCCCTTCCCCCTCGTTCTGTAGCTGTGTCCCAGCCCCATGCCTTTTGGCAGGCTCTTTCTCTGCTTCTCCCATGCTCCTGTCTTCGTTCCAACCTTCTCTTTCTGTTGTGGCTGCCCTTTTGTTTCCACCACCTAACCTCTATCAGCTGTTTCCTTTATTGCTGTAATCGCTGTGTATTTTCACACAGTGACCTCTTTGTCACTGATGGACCAGCCCAGCTGTTTGATGGCAACAGACTAGTTTGCATGCATAGTTTATCCTGTTTTAATTTAATATTTTCTCCTAGCTGATAGAGGAGGATGGAAATAACCATACACCCTTTATATTAAGCCAAAATGGCATCTTGATTTTGATGATGGTGAGGTTAGCATACTGGTAATTTATAACAAACATAATTTTGAATAACTTAGCTTTTTTTGTAATAGTTTTATCAACTAAACTGTCAAAGGGAAGCTGCATTGGTGGCAAATCATAATAATAAAAGGGCAGAATGGTTTGGGTTGGAAAGGGCCTTTAAAGATCTAGTTACACACAGACTCACCCCTGCCACAGGCAAGGGCATCTTCCACTAGATCAGGTTGCTCAAAGCCCCATCCAGCCTGGCTTTGAACATTTCATATCCAAAAAGCAAGAATGAAGCCTGATTTTGTTGTCTAAAGTTAAACAGCAATAAATTCAGCGAAGGGTAGAGATAGACAGATAGATAGTATATCCAAATCTCAAGAAACTGGAGACCTGAGCTTCTTTTGTGTAACAGTTAAACAGACCAAGAGCAAAACCAGCCAGAATAAGGTAGCAGCAACTTTCAAGATAAAAAATAAATAGATCCTCTCCTTTACACAGCTAATGTGTTTTTCCTCTCCCTGGCAAAGGCAAACTTGCAGAAATAGATGAGTTAATAGGAGCAGAGGGGAAAGAGACAAGGGATTGTTATTATCAGTCACAATCAATCAGTCTGAACAGCCAAAGTCTGTGGTGAGATCAAGTTGTACTGGCCCCTTCTGTGGGCTACGTCTGCAATCCAAGGTCTGAACTATTGGTGATGTAGAACTGCTCAGGCTGACTGTGCAGACTACAAATCTTCATTACTTCTTTTATTGCAGGTTATATAATAAATCCCAAATCAAGAGAAGTGGTTTTGCTTTGTAAAAATGTGCTTGAAAAAAATGAAGTGCCATATGGCTGTAAGGATGAATGCTTTATGAGCATTACAGATTGGGATCTTTTGAACCTGTTGAACAATTCACATTTCCTGACAGAAGCTGGTTCAATAGCTATGGGTGTGTCCCAGAAAATTCAGCATTAGTAATGCTTTCCAGAATAGGTGGGAAATTGTTTTGAAAATGGCAGTGGGAAGTATGTTCAATGTTGCACAAAACTGTTATTTTTCAGTCACTTGGGACTATTAATGTGCTTTACTAGATCTGCCTGGCTTTCTGTAGATATTCTTCAGATGGAATTTTTTAATGGTCTCCATTAGTTTATCATTTTACCAAGTGTACAGATAGCTGGAGTGATTAGCAGATGAAATGACTTCAGAGTATAAATTCTCATTTGGTCTTTGAGGTTATATTTCATCTCTGTTTTATGCCTTCCTAATTACAAGCATATCTCAATACTTACAGTTAGAATTTTAAAGATGTATTATTCAACTGCTCCAGATTGAATTAAAACAACATGGGCTGACATGTTGTATTTTTCCTTCAAAATCTGATAATGTATTTTCTTTCTCATTTAAGCTTAATTATATTTAAAAAATATTAAGGCAATAATTGTTTTAAGCTGCATGGCAAAATTTGGTGTATTTTTCAATTAAACTGTTGTTGTTCAGTGGAACAAAGCAGTTCATCTCTGAACCTGCATCGGTGTGTCCTGTCATTGGTGGCAGCACTGAAGAAAGCTCAGTGCAAATTTTGCAATTTTGTCTTTTCCTCAAGAAATGTCTGAAGACTAAATAAAAAGTACAGGAAACTGTTGGAACAATATGATTTACATACAGCTTTGTGACTTCAGATAATCTTAGAGTATATCTTAACTGTGTTGGATTTTTCCCTTGTGAAGTAGTGTCATTAAAACCCAATCTGTGCAAAGCACGTAGAAGATTAATTAACATTGGGAAGAAAAGAGATGTCTGAGTCTTTCACCTGTAAGGTACCCTTTATCTCCAGCTGAGTTTGCCAGCCTTTAATGCTATTTGTCATCTTCCCCAACAGGTATCTTGATTTTTTTTTTTTCCATGGTATCTTTTATACTTTGGATGGCAATACCATGTATTAGAATATTATCCTCTCACATTGGAGGCTTTAAATTTTTTTTTTTTGCTTACAAAAGACACATTCATTTAACTGGTGTATACTCCCTTTTAGAAACAATTAATTTAAGGGAGCATTGAGAAAAGTAAAATGTCTATTCCCAGTTTAAGGATGTTGTATATACAGATTTGTATAGGGCCTGTCTGTTATGATGATTTTTATGTAACTGTTCTTTACAGCAAGGGTGTTGCTCATTATTTTCTGCTAAATCAAACACTCACAAGGTAAGTTATACATACAGCTTTGCTGTGGTGTTACAGTGCACACCCGTGAGTGGTCTTTACCTATGCAAGGAGCCATCTTGGCTTCTGGTGTTGGATTGTAAGGAATGAAATGGGGTTTGTAGACAAGGACTCCATTAATGAATGGTGATCATGAGGGCAGGATGGACCTGTCTGGCTGCTTCTAAATTTGAAGCAATTTAATTTTTTGTTAATGGTAAAGCTATTATATGATTTGCAATAAAGGAATGGTGTGGGATCATTCTCTTTAGGCTTATATTTTATGTTGATGCTTCTTTTGTGATATTTACATGAATATTCACACTTTTATAATTACATTTTTGGTATATGTATTTAAGTGCATACTTATAAGTGTATGCATCATATTTAATGACATTTTAGCACACTTGAAAAAGCATAGCCTTATTGAGATACTTTTTCATAGTATCTTAAATCTCTCAGTCAGGGAGAACTTATTTTTTTGGTATGACTTTTTTCTTTTTTTCCTGGTTGCACCTCTTGGCTTTCCTTGAGGAAATACATTTTGTCTGAGCAATCTCTTGGGTTTAGGTAACCTTGAGCTTCAATGCTTGTAGGAATCCTCCCCTGAGCTGCACACTGTCCTTTAACTTCTTATCATAAGCACAGTCTGCTTCTTCTCCTTGTTCCACTGTAAGGCATTTGTATTTAAAACAGTAGGGATAATCTGCATTTTGATTGCATGCATTCAAGACTAAAAAAGTTGTGGTTGCATTATGGTTTACTTTAAAAAAAGTGATTTTTGCAAGTCTCAGGATGGGATAAGACATAACAATTTTTATTTTTCTGGGACTGAGGTTTTTGTTCTGTGAATTAAATGGTAATACGGTTTGATTAGATCATTCTGCGTTATGTTGCATTACAGAGGAAATAGGGCTTTTACAGATGTGAGCTATTGATAGTTTAGGTATCAGATCTAACACACTGTAATGGCATATTAGGATCATGGAAAGCTCTAAAATTGTATGAATCTTCATGGTACATGCAACTTTATAATGTTTTCAGTTTTAATGGAAATAGGTGATCAATGGTTTTCATTGCCTGAGAAAGTATTTAAATCTTCTTTTAACTGGTGATGAGTTGCTGATAGGTAGAAGGATTTTAATGATACCAGAGTGTCTCTTCACTGAGGGACTGCTGGTTATCTGCCACTGGTTACTTCATGGATCATATTTGTCTTACAGGAAAAGCCTTCCCAAAATTTCTCTCCACAGAAATGAACTGTTCTTTTCCCCCCAAAAGTGCTTCAGGGTGGAAGGTCTTGTAGGAACTATGCAATTCCATATGGAAAAGTACATACAGTGTCTACTTTAATTACAGTATACCTGAGTCACCATTCTTTTCAGTTCTGCTTGGATTCCTAAGTCAAAATGGAAAAGTCAATTATGAGATTTTAAGTTACTTGTAGTGGGTATATTTTACTGTCTCAGTGCCAAGGATGAGATCCATCCTCATGACTGAAGGAGCTTGTGTGGTGGCTGCCTGTCCAGTGTCAGCATCCATACATCTCTGTGTGTATTTAGGCAAAGACCCCATTGAGTGTAAAGAGCATATCCCACTCGACACCCCAGACTCTGGTCTGGCCTGAGTCCAGCGAGCAGGAAGAAATAGGCTGTGTCAGAGTAAGTGTAACTTGGAAACGTCTCCTTTTTCTCTTCCACCTTTCTTAGTAGTGAGTTTATTGCAGTTTCCTTTTTGTCATTGGGGGCTGAAACCATAGTGCATGTGTAACAAGAGCTGCCAGCTTTTTATGTTAGGGAGGCAGGCAGCCCTCTGAAGAGAACATGGCTTAAGCTGGTTCAGAAAGGCAGCTTTATCTGGCTTGGGATGAAGGATACTACACTATCATTATCTAAGTCTCAGAAACTATTTTTGTGGAAAAGTAGGCTCTTAACATAATCAACAACACATTGCAGCAAGCAGCACCCATGTAAATGGCATAGTCATAATTTCAAGAAAAGGCAAGGGATACCTTTTCATGGAGAGAAACATGACCATGAATTATTTACACCAGAAGCTGGCAAAGGGATTTTGCACTGAGAAACTGAATTAAGGGGACGGTAACAGTGTTGTGGCCTCATTCAGGCAAATCTTAAGCCTTTGGAAGCTTAACAAGAGAGGAGGTGTTTTAAAGTTTCCAGGGGCAAGGAGGACTGGGATACTCCACCACTGCAAATGGTCATGTAACTGTCAAAGTTACTCTTCAAGCATTGACTGCCAAAATAAACATGTATTTCTAGGAAATTTGGAAGTAAAGACATGCTCTGAGTAGGAGCACTGTCTTCTACTGTCCCTTAATTGTTGCAATTCTGTCAAGAACTTGTAAGACCTTCAAATATTTTCTCCTAAAACTACCACTATGATTTTGTGATTGCCTAAACTTAAAGGGAAACTGACATATCATACCTTATGTCCCATTAGGTATCTGTTGTTCCAAGTCTCAATTCAAGCATGTTTGGCTGCACCAGTCCTACAATGAATAAAATGTAGGTTTCATTTTTAGTGCTGTTATAAAGCAGGAATTACTGCAGGGGGAAAGAAAAAGTGTCACAAATAGGTGTGGAATTACACCTATTTGGAATCACATAAAAAGATTGATTAATTTCATAAAGTCCACATTTCCTCACAGCAATGGATAAAGTAAAAGCACTTAAACCAGCATTCCTATTGCTATGACTCCATCTTGACATTCTCCTAATCCATGACTAGGTTAACTAGGTGAGCAAAGTACTTCCAATCGCTCTGTCTAGTTGAGCTGCTTTATTCAGTATATCTCTGCTTCTGAAGATGTAAGGTTCCTTTCTATATAATATAATGGTAAGGAAGCTTTTGCAATTTTGGGCTTTATTAACTGAATTAATGCCTTCAGAAAGAGTACAGATACAGAATGTGTGCCTTTACTGAAAGTATATTTAATTTTTATCACTTTTATGACAGTTCTGCTGCCTTTTGTCTGGAAACAAAATGGGTGAATATAAAAAATTGGCACATAGTTGATATGAAATTTAATGCTAATGTATCTATATTGTGATTTTTTTTTCTAAGTAGCAAGTAGTGTAATGGCTTGATACCTTGAAAGAATTGGAGAATTTGAAAAGAGAGATCCCTCTTTTGTTTTACATTATCTGGCTGTGCTGAGGAAAAATGTGTGAAAAGTTTTCATTGTGAGGTGGGTGGAATTCTTTCTATCAGAGAATATCAGTGCCCAGGGCCTCACTCTTAATGGGATCAAAGCTAATTCAACCTGAACAATCCCGAGTCCATGGGTAGGAAGAGAGTAGATTTCTGTAAAAAGATGTGCAAAGCTACAAAATAACCTGCATTGCAGTTATTAAAAAAGACCTGTAAACTTAATTCAATAGCTAGCATTTTCTTGGACAGAAAGTTCACCAAACTCCAGGTATTTTGAGGGATTCTTTTTGCTGGTTCTGAATATTAATTTTTCCCAATCCTACTTGCCATTTCTATCATTAGACATCACTTTTGTTGTGGTTATAACAAGGAAACTCCCCACAGTGAAGATCAATGCAGAGTCAGGTAATTACAGTTTATATCTATGTTAACAAGCTTTGATTATTTTGTAGTCAAATGGAGCTGTAATGCAACATAGAAGTCTTCCGAAACTTTAAAAAAAAATCTCATATTTTAAGCTATTTTTGTAGAAAATGTAGAGATCTTTAATTGTAGGGAACAGGAGTTATTAGTAAACCCAAATGATGGGTGCTCCAGCTCATGGAATCTGTTGTTGCAGAATGAACTTGTCTGAATTCAGTTTTCCTACACTGATTATTCAGGAATGCACCAACATTTTTTTTGAGACTCCTGAGAAAATAAATACATAAAATATACCCGGTTTTCTTATTGTGTCATCTTTATGTAGTTATAAAAATTCAGTGTTAGAATTTTAGCATTTCATTATGTATTTAGGGCTTTGACAGCTGATCTTGTTGTTTGTTCTGGGTATTTTGACCTTTCCTAGACACTTCAGCTGTGAACTGTCAGAGGTGTCTGTGTGTGTCAGACTTCATAGCTGGCAGTCATGAGTATGATTGCTTTGAAAATTGGTATAGATAGGTAGACAGGTTTTGCTTCCTGTATCATTTTAAGAACAGAAAAATAGGGTTTTTTGTCAATCTCAGTTGTCTGTGCTGAAGGACTTTTACTGTTAAGTTATTTTTTCCTAAGTATCCCTGAGCTTACTGATTAAGTTGTACACTCTACCATCTATTAACTAGAAGGACAACAGACATTGTTTAGGTTTACCCATTAAAGTTACTATTTCTCCAGTCCTTCACCAAAGCTTTCCTATTAGGATGCCTGCAAAACACTGAAACAGGGGTTAAGCAACAACCATGCTGTGGCCAATTTTATCTAAACAACTGGTGCCATTGCCACGTCCTTATCAGGCAGACATGAAGGGTTCATTTTATAGGGAGGGGTGGTGTGTATGGCTAAGGTCAAAGGCTCTATTTTAATGAAAATAACCCTTGCAGGTAAAAGAGAAGGAAGGAGACCTAAACCCTGTGTTTTGGATATTTTTCCCTTTTAGAAGCATTCTTCAATTTCCCTTAAGGAAGGAGTGTTTGACTGTCCCTAGCCAGTAGCTGGGGTAGAAGGAGGATGGTGTAGCTTAGTTCTCTAAACTTGTCCAGTATTGCCTTAATCTTGGCTGACCATGTGATGATGAACATGACGAATTATTCGATGTGCAAACCAAAGAACCAGTGTAGTTCTTCTGTAGAAGAAATCAGTTGCTCCTAAAAGCCAAGTTGATCATACGTCTCTCGTGTATGCAGATGGTATGTTGATCTTTCATTCCTGGGGGGGGTCTTCATCAAAATCCAGGATTAACCTTCAGTATATCTGAATTTGCAGTATCATGCCTGTGCTGAAGTGCTGGAATCCCTCTCCCACGTATTGCTGCAGCCAAACAATGGCTTGACTGTTCCTGTACAAGCCTCCTTTAGACTAACCAGTGTTGAGTTCAGCATGAGAGCCAGCAGCCACTCACCCATCTGCCAGTTTCGTGTAAGAGGAGGTGATTAAAGCCTCCCCTTTTGTTGAAGCTTTACTGGTGCAATGAGGAATACCAGATTCTTGAGGCCAGAGTCTGAGTGGCTGAGAAGGAACGTGTTGCAGGACAGCCATGGGGCTGTGAGGCTGGAAGAAAGGGAGCCTTGGCCTGGCTTCTACTTCTGGGACTGCTCAAAGGTTTTTGCCCAGTGACTGGTTTTGACACAACTGAGTAAACATAAAATTTAGCTTAGGTTTTGTGGTCTTGCAATAAGTACAGTTATTATATACTTGGTTATTGCTATTAATCTATAAACATAAACCACTTGTTCTTTAAGAGTTGCCTCAACTAAATGCCATTTTCCCCTTTAAAATTGAATATAACATATATGTAAAATATAACTTATGGTTTATATCAGCTAAAATCAGCCATCCCACTTCTTGAAGTCTTTCCAGTTTTAAAAAGACCATCCTTTCTGTAGGGGAATGAATAATGTAGGTTAGCTTTTTTCTGTGGGCATTTATTACAGCCACACAAACAATTCCTGGAGAGGTTTTGCTATTTTTTATTTAGCAGCAGTGAAAATCGCAATTATTCTATTTACTTGGCTTGCCACTATGGCAAAAAGTAACTCTTTGGACTGTGAGGAGGAAATGTTTATTTTCTCTGTCTGCTCCTTGCATATGCTGCTCCAATTATGATTAAATATGAATATTTACTGATAAAATGGGGCATTTCTCAAGTTCGGTTAAATTGATTTTTTAAATCCAAGATATAAGTGAAGGCAACCCATGTTGTGTTTTGTGTAATGCTATTAATTATACAGAACTAATAGAGAGTGTAGGGAATCAATAAAATATTACTATACATGTGAGATGAACATTAGGGCTGTAAATTCTTCATCAGGAAGAATCTGTAGGGGAAAAAAGGAAACAAAAAGCTAGATCAAAAGCGATGTGGGGAATTAATGTGGAGAAGATGAAAGGGAAGGAAACGAACAATAGGGTTGATGTAAGTGGAGGATTAGGTAAAGCAGAAGCAATCATTTGTTATGGAACAGATGAAAATAAATTGAGAATAATTGTTATGGGAGGTGCAAGTGGTGGCAAGTTGAAATTGACGTGTATTTAATGGCCTGATGAAAACTAGAGCTTGTTCATGAGTTGTGCCTATGATTCATTTCCATGGAGTAGATTTCTAATACTTCTTGTAGTATTGAGTGTTGTTCTGTCTGTGGCATTCACACAAGCTTATTGGATTCTTTAGAAAGTTAAAATACTGTGCTGGCATCATTCAATGTTATATAGCTCCAGATAACTATTTGATTTAAAATATTTGAAGTCAAGGAAATCTTCCATTCACATCTGCTGACTGTGTATACACAATGCTGGGTTAACTGGCTTTGCTTAAAGGAGTATTTACAGACTCAGTTCATTACTTGGGTCTGCAACTTAACTCTGAAAATTCCTAGAATACAGGATAAACTGAAATTATTATTAGGGCAAAATTTTACCTCTTTGTAAGCACACTAAATGCTGTTAATAATGTAATAGGAATAAGCAAAGCCTGTTTCCCAGAACTGTGCATTAGGCAGATGTATGGTTCTGTTATGAAGAGTACTTTGAGAGGACCTGGTGTTCCTGTGTTCACTGGCTGTCCTCTGCTGTATCCCACTCCATGCAGAAGGTAAAGGAGCTGGATCCCTGGTTCTCATATCTCATGGTCATCCCATTTTCTCACAGAGCAGCAGTAGTTCTGCAAACTCTGTGTCCTTGTGCTCAAGAAAGACCCCCGAGAAAAATCTGAAGGGACATTGCTACCTTCTTTCTTGAGTCTTTTTCCCACAACTAGTAGGGAAGCCCTGAGTAAGGGGTGGAGGAAGCATTTGTACTTGAGGAAAATTTGTTTGTTCATTAGCTTAAAAGATTCTTCCTGGAGAAATCCTAATTTTTTTCCCCATAATTCTGCCATACTACCCACATCAGTCAAGAGCCATGATGATTACACCTGTGGGAGATTTTGAACTTGTTATTCCTGACTGTCCTTTGTTTTCCAAAGTTCATCTATAAGTCAAAGCATTGGGCATGGTGGTGCTGGAGGGAGGCAAGTGTGATGTTGTGATATTATGTAGATCTGTCACTTATAATTTGGAGGCTGTCTCTTTCAACATTTTGCTGTTTTTCATAGCGGTATATTCAAGCTCACTTCAGTCCTTGTTGCTCTGTCTCTGCTGTTCTTGATTCCTCACCACCTTTTGAATAATGAGGCCTTGAATTATAGACACACGATGGTACCAAGCTCTTTACAACCTTCTCCCTACCATTTAGGATCTGTTTGGTTTTTCTCATGTGTGAAGTTAGCTTTGTTAAGATGATTTTCTCAGTAGGGCCTCTGTATAGACAGGGACTATGATTTCCCTGCTCTGAAAGTGTGTCCTTTGCCTTTTTGACCTTGTTACAAAGTAGTTATTTTGTTGAATCCAAAATTAATTTTTTATTTGCTGGTGTTTTCTTTTAATGTTACTGAGCATTTTCCCCGAAGTTTGCAACTTGCTTTTGGAATTTTTTTAAATGCTGCTCAGCTTTTAAACACTTTTGTCTTCTACCTAATTTTTTCATTTTGCCTGCTATTTGCACTGTATTACATTTCCTGCTGATGTACTTGCATATAACCTTTCAAGCTATTAAGAAATATTAGGAAGGTCTTTTTGATTATTTTATTGACCATTTCCTAAATTTTCAATTTCCAGCTACATTGATTTTCTGGATTTTAGGTGCAGCCTTCTGAAGGCCTGGTTCTCAAAGAATGCCTTGTACAGTTATATTTTTTCTTATTTTCTGGGTTAAACTTGTATGGAGCAAAATCTTTAATGTCATCTGTTCAGTCTCTGTGATGCTTCCAGCTATTTGCTGTTACAATGTCAAAGTTAAATTTTGTTTCTTAGTGAGAATGAGTTTCACATTTTTTGAAATAAATTTAGATCACCTGATTGCTCCCCTATATCCTGTTATTGGAGGTAAACTGCAATTGCTTCTACACTGTATGAATATATTGGCCTTGTGTAGTATGCGGCGAGTGATTTGGACTGACTTATCCCCTTGAAAGCAGGGATGCCCCTGGCAAAGTTTAGTATGAATAAGGGAGCAAAATTAGTTCAGAATCATTGCATTCCTTGCGCTGAGCTCTTCTCCAGTCTTCTAAGAGAAGGAGGAATTTCTCTTATGGAGATTTTCTTGATTGTTTGATCCCTGAATGGAGCATCTCTGTGTTCTTGAGCAAGGACCACTTTAAATGACTGTGATAGTGGAGTCTATATGAGTGTCTGAGGGTCCCCATCTCTTACACAGGATGTTTTCTGCAATGTTAGAGTGTTCCTGCAGTGTTAGAGCCCAGACAGATTTACTGGGCTCAGGAATTGGCCCCTTATTTAAAAGTGCTGGGAGAAAGTGGGAAAGTGTTGTGACTTCTAGGATTTTAAATATGAAAGTACGAGGATCCACCAATAAACCTCCCACATTTTCCCATCTCTTTGATGTTTTACAGCTACACTGGAGGATTTGAAATGATGGCTGCTAAAATGAAAGATTCTGTCTTGTCTTCTAAGTTTTTAGAAAAAGTTGATAGAAAATCAGGTTAAGAAATACTGAGTTTCTGAAAGGTCCCAAAATGTTTTTAGAGATAGCATCATAGTACAATTCTATGAAAGATAAACCTTTTGTGACAAAACCTAAAAAAAGGAAATCGAATACATTTCCCACATATTTAAACCAGCAAAGGCAACTGTAGTGTCAGGATGCCCCTTCTGTTGCTGCCTAAGAAGCAGTCATGATTGTTGGGTATTTTCTGAGCATTTTCTTCCAATCTGACATCTAATTGAGATCTAAATCATATCTCTGTAATATCAGTGTTGTAGTAAATATGCAGCCTAATGTGTGGTGATTGAATGTTTTATTTTGGACAGTGTAAAACTTGCTCTGTTCTTTTTGACAGCTGTTTAAAAGATGTGTATTTTTTATTTGTCTGAAGTCTGAATATTTATAAGGGATTAAAATAAAGAGGTTGTTTAGCAGGTGCTGACTGCAATTTTGTAGCTGCAGTATCATAATCACTTCATGAGGTTTCTCTGTTAAGGAAATTGTCTTTGTTTAATGTGAAAGGATGTAGGTAATCTGTCTCTAATGCCAAATTATTTCAGGGTGTGCACTTCACTTTTTCCCCTACATTTACGTGGATCGGAAAACTGAATGTTCCAAACAACTTGTGGAACAGTTTCCATATCAACTTTTATGTACTAAAAATGTAATTAAAATTGTTCAACCTAAAACGTAAAAAAGAACTCAAATTTAATTTATATGGCTTTTAAAAAGAAAATATTGTTTCTTATTTAAGTGGTTTTCTTAGCATGGTGGGTTTGAATTTACCCTGGTAAAAGTCAGTGGCAAGCCACTGTTGCCTATTTAAATGTAAGTAGCTGGAACCATAAGGAAATACTGAATTTGAAGAGGTATCTATTCACACACATTACTTATATGCCTTTTGAGTGAATTCATGGTAATCAGTTTGTTAACATAAACAATGCAATCCCATTAACTTCTAAGGTGAATAGCATTAGATGCAAACATCTTTTTTACATTGCTTCATGACTTGATTTGTTCTGCATATGAAAACACTTTAAAACTTTTTTGCATTTCCTCTTTTGTGTAAGTGGTTTATGACTCTTGTGATATCTCATCTTTTACCTGCTGTGTCAGCTTTGCATCCCTATCCCCTGTGCACTGGCCTGTGTTCTTCTCTTTCCTATTTATCACTAACACATCTGGAGTGGTGACATTCTTATTCCCTATTCTGTGTTTATTTTAAAGCTAGAGGAGGGGTTTCTAAAGAGGGAATATGCTTACTTACTGCTACTACTAAATCCTTACAGTTTTCCCTGCAAGATGGCTGGTGTGTTGTGATAAAAATGAGTATTTTTGTCTTGGTATTGGTCAAATACGCCCGAGACAGATTTTTCAAGTATGTGGTTGGGGAGTAGGAAATGATGGAATGGATTTGGTAAGGATTCATGATGTTATTACTTCTCACCAGCTTCTGAAAAGTTATCAGATAAAAACACTTGCTTTGGTTTTAAAGTCATCAAGCCTCAAAAGTAATCAAACAATCGGAATAGATTTATAGGTGTTTTTATTGCATCTAGACTCTTCTTCCTCAATGCCTACTTTTATTTTTAAAATGAAAGTCCACCTGTATCTCCTGGCTCAAAGAAAAGGTCTCCTATAAACACTTTTTCTTATATTTGAGAAACATTAAAGCTAGTCTAGCTGTTACAATTTTATTGTTTACCTTAATCCAAATGCTTGGTAGAGCATACAGAAGTGATCTCTTTGGCTATTTGATGAAAGGACACTGCAGATGAGATCAAAAGAGATTTGGCTTTTGAAAGATTCAGGTTTGATTCTATGATACGCTTATTGTTCTGAACCATCTGGGGCAGTTTGGGGAAGAAATGCAATAGCAAATATTTAGCATGTGAAGCTTTTAGTTGAAGTGGTGAATAACCTTGGACTGGGTAAATTCAAAGGACTGGTGTTGACCTATATCCTGTTGTGACAGCTGAGAGCAGCAGGTTGGAACTGCTGGATGAAATCCATACTCAGTTGCCCACTGTACTTTCTTCTTGTCACTACACAATGTCAAATCAAAGACACTTTTTTATTTTATTTTTTTTAACCATTGCTTAGTCTAGCTGTTTACTAATTCAAAGAGAATATGACTTGGTACCATGGTAGTACAATGGGAAAAGTAATTTAAATTAGTGGCAGACTGTGTCCAGTCTGAGCATCCACCCTACATAACTAGGCCGAGGTGGAATACAACTTCCAAATATAATAAAAGTGGTGCTTTTCTTTCTCATTAGCTGTTTTGGTGCCTGCTGATTTAGTTGGATCTCTGTATCAAGTTGTAAATGGTGTGTGAAATAAAACACTTCTCAGCTGATGGATGTGATCCTCATGATCACAAATGCTCTTCAGATTGCTGCTGTGTGTTTTGTTTAGATCAGACATTGAAATCTACCTAATGCATAATGCTCAGTTTAGAAAAGAGATAAGGCCAGATAAGAAAAAAGACCAGTAGGAGCCAGCTTTTGATATCTAGGTAGTAGTACGGGGAGTTCCTCACTGGCCAGTATTAATTCCCACCCTGCTTGTAATTATGAAAACAAAAATTAGAGACTTGAGACTTACACTTGACATGTCAGCAGCACATTGGCAATCAATGCAGTAATTCATTAATTCTTGACTCTAAGCTTGAGATCCAGCTTCTAGTGATACAGTCTATTTAAAAAAAAGTAAAATCTGTCTTAGCTGGTGTATCCTTATTACATAGCTTTCACTGAATCAAATGAATATTCACTAAATGAATATATGTATTAGGTGAATACTTAAAAAGAAAGAAATGTATTCCAAAATGTGGCTTTTCTAAAAGGGTAGTATGAATTTTAGTCTGTCGTGTTTTATAGTGGCACTTTGGTATGATAATGTCATTCTACTCTTTGAGAATTTATACTGTCAAGTGGGATAGGGCTTGGGGATCTCTGTGTGCCTCTGAAGTGAAAGAATGGAAACTTGGCAGCTCAAAGTCATTTTGGAATGAGGCTTGCTTAATGATTTCAGTATATAGACATGAATCATGACTCAATAGCTACTAAACCAGCTCTGTCTACCTTATCACAATCTGTTAATCGATATGTTTTTAGCTCCTAGTCACAGAGATCCTGTCATTGGTCCCTATGCTAAACCCCTTTTCAAGATAGAAATCAAGAATATCCTCAACAGATTGTCCTATCAAACAAGGAAAGCTGAGTGCAATGCAGCTTTCAAAGTGCCCGGTATGCACAGATAGCAATACTGTTTGAACCACCTGCATGATTTTCCAGCTACCTAGGAGCAATATCTGTAGCCAGGTTGGAGTGTATTTAGCTGGGCAGAGCCAGGGCATTTGTCTCTGTAGAGCAAAGTGAAAAAAGGAAAGCAAGTAATATTCTTTTTTCTTTTCCACACTGATCCAATAACAATAGACACCCATATTCCTCAAACCCACTGTACTTTTTTTGTCTGAAGCTGTTGCCGGCAGATGTCAATTACTTTTAATCGTTGTTTTATTTCCTTGGTGTATTTTTAACTTCTGCCTCTCCCACCCCTTTTTGTAGCCTTAGTGGGCTCAGGCAGGTTACAAGTATGAGATGTCATTTTAATAACGACTCTACAAGGAAAACTGAAGGAGTAAAACAAAGCATTTGCTGCAGTGAAGTGTTTTTGTTGCATGCGGCCTCTCTACTAGGTTTTGCAGAGAGGATCACTTCCCTGGTGAATGCTTGAAGAAAGCCCTTGCTGATTAGAGGTGATGAAGGCCATCACTTTTCCCTCTCCTTTTGTTTTGATTCTATTGTTGTTAAGCTGAGGAGCTGATGCCTGTTGTGTGCTCTTTTCCTTGGTCTCTATGCTGGCATGCTCCCATTTCTAAAGTGAGATCTACCAAAGCAGCTAATGGTAATTTGCATCTATAAGTGCTACTTTAAAGAAAAGAGAGATAATTTCAATGTGTGCACATGTGTTTGATTTATTCTAGTGGTTATGTGCTATTTGCTGCTCTTGTGATTGAGGACTGCCCATTCTGTGAATGTACTTAATACTTTGAAAACTTGAAAGTTATGATGGCACCCCACACAATGTCAAAATGCGCATTTGAAGTAAAAGCCCAGCAATTCAGCTCATCTGGTCTTGTTCATAGCAGGTAAAAGGCTGCCTTGATGACACTTAGAGCAAATGAATTTCTCTCCTGCAGTCATGCACTGAATAAATTGCTTGATCTAGTTCGGTACAAAAGGACATGATCTATAAATAGTTAACAGAGCTTTCTTCAGGACAAGTGATCTATAGACTGGAACTCTCTCTTGGGGTCTTTTAAAAAAGTAAGTGCTGATATGAACAAAAGGAAAGTTTGTTTTAAAAAAAGGCCTTTTTAATGAGATTGAAACTCACATACTTTAACTTCCTTTTGAAAGCATCTGGCCAACCACTTCAAAAGTCCAAAAGGCTAACCTTACAGTCACTTGAAGAAAAGAAAAAAGGTCAGTCTGCTAATCTGATGTGAATATATTGTCAATAACTGAGAATACAAGATAAAACAGCTGATTAATTTGAATCAAAGAAATTGCTGTCATATAAGCATCAGTGAATTCAATTTTTACAGTTTTAGGCTTAAAGGAACTTCTTTTTATGATGCTTTTATAAATTTGTCTATATACCACACTGTTGGCCACAGGATCTCTCTCTGTCCTATATGCTCCTTCATGCACTTTTTTTGGCAACTGATATTGTAGGTTTTTAGGCCGTTGGTATTTGTAATAAGCAAAACTTCTAAGACATTTAAGTGTGCTAAAGGAAGTGTCCATCTACCAAATTTCATCACATGGCATTTTAAGAAGGAAGAAAAATTCTATAAAATCATAGACTCATTAATGTTGAAAAAAATCTCCAGGATCAATGAGTCTAACCTTTAATCAAGCACACTGTGTCAGTTAAACCATAGCACAAAGCCAGACTTCCAGGAGTGTGCTCTGGGAGACAGTACCAAAGGCTTTACTATAGTCCAGGTAGGCACTATCCACAACCTTTCCCTCATCCACTAGGTGGGTCACCTGGTCATAAAAGGAGACCAGGTTGGTCAAGCAGGACCTGCCTTTCCTAAACCCCTTCTGGCGGGGCCTGATCCCGGGTTGTTCTGTCCACACTGTGTGACTGCACTCGATGCAGTCTGTTCCATAACCTTCCCCAGCACCAAGGTCAGGTTGACAGGTCCAAATCCTCCTCCTGACCCTTCCTGAATGAGTGTCACATTGGCCAACCCCAGTCACCTGGGACAGGCTCAGTTAACCAGGACTGGTGATAAATGGTTGAGGGTGGCTTGGTGAGCTCTTCCAGCAGCCCCCTCAGTACCCTGGGATGGATCCCATCAGCCCCACGGAGCTGTGGGTGTCTCAGTGGCACAGCAGGGCACCCACTGCTTCCTCCTGGACTGCAGGGGCTCTGTTCTGCTCCCTGTCCCAGACTCCCAGCTGAAGGGCTGCCTGTCCTGAGGAAAACCAGTCCTTCTGTTAAAGACTGAGGCAAAGAAGGTATTAAGTACTTCAGCCTTTTCCTCAGCCTTGGTTACAATGTTCCCCTCAGCATCCAATAAAGGATGGAGATTTTCCTTGGCCCTTCCTTTCTATTGTTAATGTATTTATAAAAACACTTTTTATTATATTTCACAGCAGTTGCCAGATTGAGTTCTAGCTGAGCTTTCACCTTTCTAATTTTCTCTCTACATGATTCTTGTACTCTTCCTGAGTTTGCTGCCCCTTCTTCCAAAGGTTGTAAACTCTCATTTATTTCCCCTGAGTTCCAGCAAAAGCTTCCTGGGCAGCCGGGCTGATCTTCTTCCCTGCCAGCTTGTCTTTCAGTATATAGCAATGGCCTGCTCCCACACCTTTAAGATTTCCATCTTAAAAGTATGTGAGTCTTTCTGGACCCTTTGTTAATAAGGGTGGTTTCCCAAGGGAGTCTGAATCATGAAGTTCTCTTTCACTGAGTTGAGAGCAGTCATCTTGAAAGTGCTCTCAATGTGAATTTCCCTGCCTGTATGACCTGTGCATTTAAAGGTGGGGTTTTGGTGGCAGTGTGCCTGCAGGCCAGGATGATGACAGTGACAAAGGGGCAGGCACGTGTTGCTGGTGTGGATGTCAATCCTGTCAGTGTCTCCAGGACACATTTAGCATCAGGACTGGCACCAGCAAGAACAGTGTGTGCACATATGACTGGACAGAGCTTAAGAAGCAGAGATGTGACTGTGAGTGTTTGGAGGCCAGAAGGATTCTTAACTAGAGAGAAGGGAAAGCCATCTATTTAGAAAATTGTCATCTATTTAGAAAGTTTTTGGGAGAGCAAATCATTCTGTGCCTACCGAGAAGCTGAAAGCTAAGTATCCGGACTAGGAAATCACTTGAGCAGGTGAAGGTCACTGGATTGAGCAATTGAAAGAAAATTAAAATAGCATAGTACAGTCCCCTGATCTACGTGAGGAAGTAGACCAAGACTTTTCTAAATGACTGAAGGAAATCTCTGTCACAGGATGTGCTGTTCACGAGGACCCTGACATCTTCTGGAAGGGCAACATATGGGATGAATGGTGGAAGGTTTCTGAATGGTGTTTGGGATAACTATTTTCATACTGGTACTGGATGGGTGAACTGGTGTTGTCACACCCAGATCTGCAGCTCACTTCCAAGGAGGAACTGGTTGAAGAGGTGATTCCAAAGATAGTTTTGACTGTGACAGCCATGAAATAAATGGCTGCTGTTTAGGATCCTGAAGGAAATGGAGAAAAAGATTAGCAGGGCATAGATCCTGGACACCAGGCTAGTGGATGTCAGTGTATTTATTTGTGCAAGGTGCTCCAGTTGCGTTGGCACAAATTCAGGTATCAGTGCACACTGGCGGATAAATGGATTGAAAGCAGCCATGCTGAGAAGGATTTAGGAGTGCTGCTGGATGAGAGGCTTCATGGGAGCCAGTAGTATTGTGGGCTGCAACAAAAACAGGATGGCCAGGAGGTGAAGAAGTTGATGCTGTCTCTCTACTCCACTCTAGTGAGATCCCACCTGAAGTGGCCTCAACCTCACAGACATCTGTGATAAATTGACAGGATTGGTGGTCTAGGAGAGAGCAGTGAATGTCATTTACCTTGACTTTAACAAGTCTTTTGGCATGATCTCAGCCAACAAGATAAAAAGCCATTTGAGTGGTCAGACTCAGCGGGCCATGGTTAATGGGTTGTAATCTGCTTGGAGGTCACCAAGGGACTACAAAGGTCTGTATTGTGACCAGTCATGTTCAACAACTGAATCAGTACCTAGAGACAGCAGTGGGACTGCACAGTCCTTACATCTACAGAGGACAGAATTGGAGGAAGTGCTCAATGCAGTCAAGGGCAATGCTGCCACCCAGTGGGACCTGGGCAAGCAAGAGGAATGGGCTAATGGGAACTTTGTAAAACTGACCAAAGTCAATGTCTGTCTTGTAGACACAGTGTTTGATGTGGTCTGAGTTTTGAGTAGCAGGATCTAATGACCTCCCTCGATCTGCAGACTACACCTCTGTTAACAGAGCACTGGGCACTGATAGGAACTTTTGGTGCCAGGGCATGCTACTGACTCGATGAGGTTCTGCTGACATGTCTGCCCACACCTCCAAGTCCTTCTCCACAGAGCTGCTCCCTAGCCAGTCAGGTCACAACATATCTTTGCAATGGGTTCATCCTTCCTAAATGTTTGACTTAAAAATTAGTCTTGAGTTTAATGAAGTTTTTATTAGCCCCTTCCTCTTGCCTGCCTAGGCCCCCCTAATGGCAGCCCTGCTCTCGAGTGTTTCACCCAGTTTTGTGCCATGTGTAAACTCTCTGAGAGTATACTGTCATCTCTTACAGGGACATGGTCCTGGAAAATGTCAAACACTTTGGGAGTGATCAGAGCCTGGGTCACTATCAAATACAGTCCAAAGAACAGCAGATAAAGCATATACAAGAAGAAGCTTAACTAAAAAGAACTGCTCATATGGGAAATCTTACTGGGTTTCTTTGTATTTATGCATTATTCAGTTACATTTATGAATGACAACATGTGAAGCACTATTTGGTTGGGGCTATTTCCTAATGTGGCAAATATGACTCTGATTTTGAGTTCTTAAAGGTTCTTAAAGGCAATGTGGGGAAAGTTAGAGCAAGTTGTATAAGAAGACCCAATAATTTCCAAGACAACTCTGCAAATTACTGCATTTTCTTACAGACTTCAGGTAGCCAGTAATTTTCATGATAAGGAAGTGTGTTGTGGTTGTTTGCTATGAGAATATATAGATGCAAGATAGTGTTTGAACTCTTCTGCTGTGATTTTTTTTTTTACATTAAAAACTAGCAAAATATTTTACAAAATGCCTGGGGTTTCATGCATCATGCTTCTAAAGGAAGTCTTGGGCTCATCTGCCCCATAAAGACTTTCCTTGCATTCTTGAGGTTGCTTGGGACTGCAAAAGGTAAGCTTTGAAAGAGGACAGTTTTCACTTGCCTTTGCCATTCCCATGTGCTTCTCTGTTGGCTGGACAGTAGATTAGATGAGAATTTCATGCATTTTATGAAAACTGCGAACCGAAAACTGTTTTGTCCAGCTCAATTTGGCTTAGTCTGAGGTCACTGCAGACTATTACTGAATACTGCTGCCTATGGCTGGACTTTCTGTTGCCACACTGCTGCAAGCTCTCTGGTCACCCCCTCTTCTGCACAAGGAGCAATACCTATCCTTTACCTGATTTATAAAAATGTAAAGAATCTCCTTGCTGTTTTGGCATGGATGGTGTGGTTAACAGTGATGGAGCTAAGGAGTCGTCTGCTTGAGACAGTTGCTTTTTCCTCAGAAGAGGAGAGCTTTATGTAGGTTTGAGCAGAGTCCTCAAACATATAAGCTACCTCATGTTTACAAGAGTTATGCTTGCTGTTATTGTTCCTTCCTTGTAGGAATGATTTTAAGGTTCACTTTGTAGAGCCCTTGCTGCCCAGTGGATGTCCCTTAGATTAATGGCAGTTGAAGGGAGTGGAGGCTATGACAGTGAATATTCATGTGTATCCTGTGAAGAGTAACTGTTCTGTTTTCCTGACAAGTACATCTTCATGGACAGTTGTCTTGATCAGAGAAAGACTTCAGCAAGGTAGGTCTGCAGAGGGTGATTTTTCATTTTCTAGATCTGATTGATTAGAGAATGCCATCACTCCCATTATGGCAAGAGGTAGAATTAAGGGCTGTAAGTCCTATGGCTAAGGGTGGCATAACCAAGTCATTAGGGCCAGGACTCTCGAGTTAAACGCCATGCTGAGAGGCAGAATTGAAACCATGGGATTAAATCAGCAGACTTAAGTTAGTCAGACTCAAGGCTGGCATGAGGAACTTCAGGCATAATGTTTTGAAGGATCAGGCAGGAAACAAATGCTTTAGCTGCCCTCTAGTCTCCTGGAAAACTACCTTCATTTCCAGAAGGAAAGAAGTGACATGTGCCAGATGTACGCGAGACTTTGCATTAGTAAATTAACAGGTCTATAACACTCAGGCTTGTGCTGCCTTCTTTAATTGCCTGACATGCACACAGAATGCCAAATTATGTTCTCTAAAGGAAACTGAATGCAGATTATGCTTTGCAGCTCTTTGCACTATTGGTTAGCTGGTACATATCATGCTGAACATTAGGAACTCACTCCAGAAGAGGTGAAGGGGCTGCTACTTGTGTAGTTCAGGTGCATGCCAGTGAAAATCTGCGAAGTTGTGACAGTGGGGTAAGCTGTTGACCTTTTTCTAGCATTGTGCCTTGGACTTGTCACTCTTCTTTCTGAGACCTCATTTACAGCAGCTTTTGAATTGGAAATAATTGTGAAGAACTGTGGCTGCTTTCATCTTTTATGTCCTCACATAGGGACAAACAAACCTTTTAAAAAAGGGATAATTCACCACCACTGTGTCATGTGGGTGTAGTGCAGCAATGCAAACATAGTTACTGTAGATGCACAAACACATATGTGTACACTTGGAACTGAGTAGCTTTGGATAAAGCTACACTATATAGGTGTGGTGTGAAGCACAACTGACCGACCCACTGCAGGAGTGAATTGATTAGGATCTTCTCCCTGCAGTTCCATTGAATGGTGATTTGTTCTTGGCTGTTTTAGGAGCAAAGAAACAAAGTAAGATGGGAAGTAGTCAATGTAATGTCATTAGTTATTCCCCATGTCCCCCCTTCACACCCTGAACCCCAACCCCCAAACCTAAAGCAAAAAGGTCCCAGGTTTATTGCAGTATTTATTAGGTTCAGTTATGATATCCATTGCTAGAGGAGGAATGAAGGCAAATGCAAACTTCTGACAAGTTCTTCTACCATCTTCTCTCTTGCCCTGTTAGCCTTGCTAGGCTGTTGGCCGTTGAGCTGCAGAAAGAAGGTTTGCTCTATTAAAGTATTGGTTTGATTTCAATCCCCATCTGCTTTTTGGCACACTGTGTCCCATCTTCCCTCCACCCTGCATTTTCCCTCATTTGTAGTAAAAGTAACATGATCACTACATGCTAAATATCTTAGCCTCATTCCTGTTTCATTTTCTCTGATATCTTGATGTCCTGTCTTTGTCATCCTACCTGTTGGAGCATAGGCAGCCAAATTTCCTTGGGATTCTCTTTGCTTCACATCATCAGTTGGTTACATGTGGTGCTAATAATTCAAAGGTGGTGGGGTCTATCCCTGCACAGACCATTAATTTAAGAGTGGAACTCAGTGATCCTTGTGGAACCCTTCCAGCTGGGAATATTCTGTGATTTTTGTGATCTTCCTCAGTTGCACATACCATAGTGAGTTGCAGGTGAAGGCAGCTAAGACCCTATAGCTCCGTTTTGTGAGAAGTCTGCTGCAGTTTGTAGGATAAGCATTAGTTCATATAACCCTTCCCCTGACCCTCTGTTCTTTCTTGAATAGAGAAACCATAATGGCAATGTATTATCTGCTGGTTTCTCTGTTGCACATAAGCAGCCTGGTGTGCCATGGTTTGTTTAGACTTAGCATCTGCTTGCTCTCTCCTTTCAGGGTGGTTTTCACCAGAAATGTTTTGATACTAATGTAATCTGGAATCAAGAATGGAGAGACTTGTATAGACCCTTGTGAGGGATTTTGGACAGGTCATTTACCACTGTGACAAAGAGACTTACTCCTCTTTTGCTCATCTGTACAGTGACAAAAGAGCTAATGATTAGACTAGGTTGTTGTGGAGGTATTGACTTGCATCCTGCCCTTGGAACACCCTTTGCTAGAGCTGTAGATAGCAGCTATAGATTTTCTCTGAGGCTGCACGTAAGTCCTACACTGCCACAAGCAGTGTGGTGTATACTTGAAGGATTTTTTGGTGACCAGTAGCCTGGTCTGCTTTGATGCTGTCTCACTTCTATCCCTGGAGACACATGGTGAATGATGTTTTCAGACCCAGACTCCAGTGCAGACAGTTTTTCTCTGGTTTTAGTAATAGTGACATTTAAAGAATTTAAATAATTGCCCTACCAAAGTTCAGTTGCTAATCACAGAGGGTTGAGACAGAGCACTGGATTTGCTTTTCTCCATTTGCAAAAGTCTTTTGGAGATGTTTCTTCTGTTCTCAAAAAAGAAAGTATTTGCTGATACGCATTTGCTGAGAGAGGTCTGGGTTCACCAGAGGTTCTAGCTGCTCTGCAGTGCTCTGGAAATGCAAACCAGCTGCAGGTCTGGCTTAACTCAAGCCAGGTTTGTGGCTGGTTTGCATCACTGGAGCAGTGAAAAGTACCTGAAGCATGCCTGCTAATCTGGCCTATTGGTGAACCATTATAAATGACTTGTTTTTCTTCTTGTTCTTTACATGTAACTTTATTTATAATCAAAGCCCATGGAAATTGCATAGATTGTATCACTAAGGCAAACTTTGTGTTCTAAACTAAAGTCTATAAAATTAGAGTGTTTTTTAAGCCAGAACTTTTCCCTCTTAAATGAAATAGATGTATCAAATTACATACTGTTCCTCTGCACTTCTCTGTTATGGATTTCTTTTAAGATACTTCTTCTTATTATTAGATCAAATAATTATAAGTCTGAGACTTTAAAGAGTAGGCTTTATAAATTTTATTTTGCAAAAGGTGTGCCCAGCTTTTATTCTAAATGCATTGCTTTTTTCTAGTTTATTGAGAATGTATGCAATATAGTAAATAATAGCTACCTACCTTCAATAGTATGATGACTGTTCAAAATATGCCATAAATATTAATCACCAATTACATTAGTCCATATGTAATAATTTTTTTCATAGCCATCTCTTTCTCTGAGGCTGTTATAGTGTTGAATGTGTGATGTGAGTTTTTAAACACTGTAATACAACAGAAGAATGATAGAAGTGTCATTACAGCTACGCTGATCTATGTTTTTTTCAGAACCCAGAATTTTTGCTCTTCACCTAGAAATATTTTTGCATAATGAATATGGTATGATTTAAAATAAAACCCACTTTATGGATAAGCATGTTGGCATTCAAGTCAAAAATTGTATTTCTCTGATCAGCTGTATATTGAAAGAAAACGTGTCAGAATTTGCAAAGTTTTTCTAGACTTTGAGGCAAAACACCGAAGAATTAATTACTGCCTCATATTAATTAAGATAACAATGCAAAGCCCTTCATTAGAAGCATAGGAAAAGTTCTTCCTTGGTCCTTGGAGAGAATATTATATGCAAGCCCTGTTGTGTGGGTTGCAAGGTGTCACTGGAATTTATATGCATTACTTGTCTAATTGCAGTAAATGTAGCATGTCCAGATAGGTTTAAAAGTTGGATGGCTGTTTGTTACTTGCTGGAAATCACTTGAAACCTTGCTACTCAGAGGCAGCTGTTCACAGGTCCTTCACCTCTCCCCAGAGATAGCTGGAAGACTCTGTTGTTGGACCCTGTCTTTTATGGCAGAAGCAGTAAACATGACAGGTTGTTTGGGAGCCATCTGTTTTAAAATGGTTGCTGCTTTGTATGCAGTAATGAACTTGAGATCAGTTTTCTGTCTGTCTTCAATAGTAACAGCCTTGTTTGGTGTCACAACAGGTGGAAGTTGATGGGATGAAACTAAATGTGACCAGCGAGTGGAACCTGGCTTCACCCTTGTTGTCTGTCACCATTGATGGCACTCAGAGGACCATACAGGTAATCTCACCAAAGCCTCTTTGGGCATACAAATAATACTGAAACGTGAGGTCTAAACCTGCTGCATCACAAAAATGATGTGATGTTGTACAAACAGCAGAATATTTCTACTTTGAGACAAATTCACTCCACTAAAGCTCTGGATGCACTCCAAGTTACTTACCTAGAGTTTTGAATGAGGAGTTCCTTATTTAGACAGAAGTTTGTAGCAAACCCCATGGAGCTGGGTAAGGCTCCATGGAGATTTGAACGACAGGAACTGCTGAGACAGCAAAATAAGTTCCTGTCTCTCTGACCCCCGCCCTAAAGCTTATCTCTGTAACCCTACAGACCATGTTACCTAAACCTTACTATTGGTCAAGTTTGGATCCCCCTTAACCCTATAAAAGGGGCCTATTTTAGCCCATTCGACAGAAGAAGAGCTGTCGCTGGGACCTTTGCAGACTCCCCCTATAAACCATCGCTGTGGAACCGCCAGGACCTCCTTCTCCTCTCTCGCCGTCTGCTGCAGCCTCAAGCCAAGGGCTACCTACCTAGCAAGCTAAGAGCTGAGATCCTAAGAGAGCTGAACCCACTGTAGAGCTGGCAATCGCCAAGCTTGCTAAGGGGGTAGCCTGGCGGCGTTGGCCACGAGCTAGCCTAGCTTTCGGGCACCCTGTCTCCCTGAGGACTGGGCTCCCGGGCCATCTTGCACTGCTCGATAATAAGGCCAGAATAAAAGCTTTATTATAGAAGTTTACCCCAGCTTTTATAGGCTGTCTTTATTTAGTGGCTTGTGAGGAGACAGAGTTTCTTAACCATGTAAAAAATAAGAAATGCTTTACTGCAAAAAACCAACCAACCAACCAAAAAAACTGATCAGCCAAAAGAAAACTAAAAACTCCCTCCTAACCTAACCCACAACAAAATCCCACATGGGGACCTACAGTAAAATTAGTCTCTCCCTCATGTTTGGATTGTGTGATTGTTACACTTCTGGGCCTTTGCAGTTTGAAAGTCACAGGGCAGCACATCTCCCATGTAATATGTTTTTTTATATACTTATAAGAAGTATTATTAGTTCCATGATTTGAGAAGATAAATGTAGAAAGCATCCCAAACTTATGTGGCTCTAAGAAAAGAGGACTGAAAAGCTTTTAAGTGGTTGTATTTTCTTTTCTTCTGAACACTTATGTCTTTGAAACTGACTCCACACACCACAGGGTGCTTTTCTAAATGTAACTTCAGTCAGGATTTATATATTTCTTGACAAATCATTTATTTACAAATATCTATTGGTCCTGGCAATAATGAAATCAAAACTTACTGAAAGCATTTTTCTATGTACAACAGTATCTATTTCCTATACATTTATCAGTGATACAATGGTCAGATTTCTCATAATTTACAATGAAATGCATGAATTTATTTTTTCATTCTTACCCCTGGTAAATTACCCAACTGGAAAATACTATTTTTGTTTTTATTGAATTTGAAAGACTGCAACTTGAAAATAAAATAATTTTTTATTTTCAAGTTTAGTATTGCCTGGGAGTGAAATTTTCATTATCTTCCCAAGTAAATTCTGGACTTAAGTTCTGTAGATTTCTTGGGAGGTTTATGCAAGCTTCAAGGAGTGTGTATATCTAAAATAATTTTCTATTTTTAGGTGTGTTTTTCTTTTTTTACTATTTTAATACTGGTCCATTTTGGTGCCATTTTATAATGTACATTCCTAATTTTGAACAGGAAAAAATACCAGTGTATGAATCTATGAAACCTGCCTAGGTGAAAAGCATTATGTTTAGAAGGGATAACTGTGTTCACAAGACCTCATTGCAAACTATATTATTATATGACTGGATATATAACTAACAGTAGTAACATCATTTAGCTAATAAGAGTTGAATTTGCACATAAAATTAGTTTGAAAATTAATGATTGTATGATCTGAAGAAGCTTTCTTCTAGGAGCTGAGCCAGCAGCAATGTTATTTGCACTCTCTGAGTATGACCAAAGCCTATGAAATACTGCAGATCTAGCCACAGCAACATGCAGTGAGCTGACTGCGTGGTATCCAGCCAACAGAATGTGGAATAAGCACATATGTTGTTTCCTTCTCAGATTTTATCTGCCTTTGCTTTTAGCAAAGAAACTCAGTAGCTTGAGAAGTTATTAATCTTTTAGTGTATATATGTAAATTTATGGGAACCTTAAACTTGACCTCTGATAGTCACTCACTGGAATCAAAATTGGTTTTTTGGTTATATATTTCTTAGACTTGCCCCACTGCAAGAACCAAATTAGACAAGTGTATTCCTGTAGGTCAATTTGTCTCCAAAAGCAATTGACCCCTGAGTCTTGAAGTATCTTCTTTCTGCAAAACTTAGCCCTAGAGCCATTTAAGCAACAAATATGGATGAATCAAATAATTCCAGCTGTGCTTTATTAATTTTCAGCCAGTCTAATTTTTCTTCTTAGTTGGTTTCATTCTTCTAAATTTGCTCAACCAAATACAATCTTTGTGAATGTTTTATTCCTTTGAAGGTTGGATTGATGCACCTTTGGCTCAATCCTGCAGTTTGGCCACAATCTAGCAAAGCACTTAAAATAGAAACAGGAAATAAATAATTTAAAAATGTTTTGGTTTGAAATATATTTATGTAATTATAGTGTAAACATTGAAAATTTTGCATATCTGTTGCATGTTTAAAAATAAGTAGTTAAGCGTGCTTCTGTATTTTTACTCCTCTCCTAAAGGCTCAATGAGAATTAGAGCAAAGCAGAACACCAGCTCTGCTGCAGAGTTATGAAGGGCCTTTGAGTTTAAAACCCACATTTTCTAGGACATTTTCTGGAGTATGGGACCTGAGTTCCTGAGGAGAAGTATACGCCCTGGTCACAGTCTGTCTAGGGCATACCAGGGCACAGCAAGGATGTGTGGCAGCCCCCCTCCTCCTGCTTTTGTTTCCTGTGTGAGGAAGCCCATCTGTGTGCGGCAGATGGGAGCTGCAGAGTGCCTGGCCAGGTCCCCAGATGAGGGTGGGACCAGAACCCTGGGGTACACTGCAGGTCCTGTGGCTGCAGCATAAGGGCTCTGAAATCATTGTGCTGCTTTGGGCTACTGTGAAATCCATAGGATGTTATACAAAGTGATGGAGTGGTGAAAACTTGGGATCATTTGAGCAAGAGACTTCTGAGATAGTTTCCAGGGATAGGGGGTGTGGGCCGAACCCATGGCATTTCTTGTAGTACTCAGATTTCACCGTGGGGGATTTTTGTGGCTGTTTTTGGTAGTTTCTCAGTTAATCCCAGTTTCTCAGCATTGTCTCTAATTATGACTAAACTCTCCCTCTCATTTGGTGAGGCTGAATTTAACACATCCTGAAGTGCAGGATTTTGTTCAGCAAGCAAATGACATTTTCTTGTACTGAAATACTTCACCAAAATGGTTTCCCATATTTATTTCAAAAGATGTTAGTGACTCAGAATTTGACTTACACCTAGCTATTATGAATTTGGACTTTGCTGAAAATCAAAGAACTATAGGAATATAGTTACAATACACCTTCCTCAGATTTGAAGGGATTGGGTTTTATCTAATTTCAAATGCATGTTTAAAAAACTCATATATATAAAACAGGATTTTAATATGATGTAACCTGTTAGGAAATATTTAGAATAAAAATAAATGAATAGATGAGGGTCTTGATGATTCCTGTGAAGAGTGAGTGGAAAAGTAGAGGTTGATTTGAGTTGTGGAAAAGAAAAACAAGAATTGCAGTGGAAACTGGAAGGGAGAATGGTGGCTCAGTATGGTATCCTGAAAAGTAATGACAGTTGGAAGAAAGACAACAGGTATATTTTGGGACAATTTTACATATTTTGGGAGCATTTTTACTTCTCTGCCTCTCCTCCCGTATACAAGTAAGCTGTATTTCAGTGAGTCCTGTGCCCACACAAGTTGTCTATAACCTCTTTTGTCTCCCAGTATGAACTGAGGAGCAGGTGGAAGGAAGGAAGGAAGGAGCGTTTTCCATAGAGTTTGAACATCATCTATTCCTCATGGGAACTAGAATCTAAGGGGGCCTCAAGATGAGGAATCTGTGGAGTCCAGCAGATGGGCTTGAACCTAACTGCAGCTCTGTCCTTACTAGTCAGGTTGCATGGGGCAGCCTTCTGCTGGGACACTGCACAGGAACACCAGGGATCAGCAGGGTGAGCAGGTTGCTCAAGAAAAAAAATGAGTCTAAGAGGAGATCCTGAAAGCAACAACTGCCTGTTGCTGTTGCCTGTTGCAACTGCTCGGGCAAGTTCTCAAAAACCACCCCACCAACCACTCAGATTTTGAGGCTGCTCCATGGCAATGCTACATGGAGAAATTTTACAACTGCTTAGGGCTGTTGAATGCTGTGCCTTCATTGATCCCATCATCAGACACTCAACTCATCCTTAAATACCTTTTACTTGCAGATAGTTCCCTGTAGCAAAAGGATGCTGAACCAGAACCATAGAGTGGTTTAGTTTGAATTATTTGTCACCATCTTTGCCAATGCTTTTGTAACCCTTAGTTCTATCACATGCACCCAGACTTTTCACTGCCAAACTCTTGGTCCCACAGCTCTGCTATCTTGCTGTTATGAAACCTTCTACCCCATAGAGGTAGTGTAGGCATTCTGCCTGGACCCTGGAAAACTTTTTGTGGCTTTTGGCACCTTCAGCAAAGCAATTGTACAATAGCACTGATGATACCTCCTTTTTTTGTGTTTCCTGGCTTTCAGAGAATTAGTGTCTGATGAACTGAAGCTCTGTAGGATGTAGTGAGAACTCAACTGGACAGGATCCTGAGCAGTTCAGTATCACTTTGACATTAGCCTTGCTTTGAACAGGGAATATGACTACCTGATTTCCAGAGCTCCCTTCCAGCCTAACTGTTCTGTGTCTGTTGGGCATCCCAAACTCTACAGTAAAGAGGTCTTTATCAGTCACAGCAAGGTGTAATTAAGAGAGTAATGGAGTTGCTAAACAAGAACATGATCCTGTAAAGCTGAAATCATCTGTCTCAAGCTTCAAATGTTTTTGTGAATGAAATAGATGAAGATTTATCAGGGGAGCTTTCTCTACTTAGTGTTAAAGGGAATTCGGTGCTGGCATCACTTATTTTTTCATTTAATTTATTTATTGCATCAACAATTGCAGCAGGAGTAGTATATTCTGCTTCCTGGGATATGACAAATATAAGTGTTTCTCTGATACAATGTTTCTTTAGATTATTATTTTGGTCTATAATAACAGAAGAAATGAGAATGCTGTAGGTTATGGAGTCTTTGTTCCAGGGAAATGTCTGACAGGAGAACAAAGCCTTTGCTCAAGTATTCATTTCCTACAACTCTTTAGAGACTTTTTTCATATGTGTAATTTTTTTACTCTTCTAAGAAAAATTACCTTTTTTTCATTTTGCTGTTTTGAGATCTCGGATGTAATCTGTGATAATGATATGATACATTATATAGGTTTTCAATCTAAAGTACTATTACCTCAGAACATTCATTTTCTTAACCCCTGAAAATTATTTTGGGAAGGTTTAGTGAGCAGTGTTCATGACTGCTTGACAGTCCATTTTTTTGTGCTGTGCAATTACTGCACATACTCTGCAGTTGTCCTTTAACCATGAATTTGAAATTCCTCTTACTAGGTTGTCTCCAGAAGAGGCACTCAGAACGGTCTGCCGACATTTGGTTATCCTATACCCTATTTTGGGTAGAGAAAGGCCAGTGTGAGCCCCAGCACTGAATTCCTGATGGCCCACATTGATTAACCTGTAGCTCACTCCCTGGTTGTTTTTTTTCAGCCTGTTCCAGTTATGACTAAGCCAGCCAAATCTGGCACAAATTTCTTGCCTGTGGTTCAAATGGAGAATATGTGAAGGGAAGGGGAAAATTAATAGGAATAAAAGCTCATGAAACTACAGCAGAGGAACTAAAAGCACACACCACTACCTTTACCAATTCTTCAATGAAAATGAATATATTTTCTTTTTTTCATTCAGGAAGGAAATGAGTGATCAACTGATATGTTAAATCAATCCCTGTCGTACTTAAGATGTTAATCAAATAACATCAGTTGTCATGGTATCTTATGCCATATATTTTTCCTCTTGGAGCTATCAATTTTCAGGACAAACAATATTCAGAATGAATAAGGATTCTATATGTGTCCAAGGAACAAAGCATTGTGTTCAGTTGCTGACAGACTCATAGTTTTATGGTATCTAAACCCTGAAAGATGAGAAATGGTTCTCTTGAACGTGGTAACACATTCAGAGAGCAAAGGGGAAGGAAGAGGAGGGGCATAAGAGTGAGAAAGGACTATGGATCCTGTCAGGAATTTTTCTCAGGACAGTCACAGGTATTATCAGATCTAGAATCACATGGCAGCATTTTGACTGCGTGATTCCCCCCCTTATAGGAGCAGGATGTGTCATGGCATGCCAAAACAAGGGTAAAGCTTCCAGAAGTTCTAGTCACATTGTGATTTAATGTAGTAACAGCAAAAATTTAGAGAAGACTAAATGCCTAATTATTGTATTGTTGTAAATCTCAGGTTGAAGTAAATGTCCTTTAGATTAATTCTTTACTAGCATCAAATAAACAGTATTTCCTGTGGAGGCTTTTTTTTTGGTTGTTGTTGGGGGGGAGATTGTGGTTTTCTGTTTATTTTGTTTTGATTGTTTCTTTTTTGTTAGTTTTAAAATCTGTCATCTACTTTGTAACACCTACCTATTTCAGAGAATTAAAGAAACACATGAGCATACTTACAAGGCAGTCTCTGTATATGTAATAGCATACCTGCGCTGGCTTTAGTATTTAAAAAAAGTTTGCAAAAAGAAGTAACAGGTAAGTCACATTGCATATCCCATAAAGAAATATTGGGAAGGATTTGTGTTTCTATTTTTCTGTTTATGGGAGGACAGAAATTCCCAAGTCATCTACTGCAATTGAATCCCAGGCATTAAGAGAACTCCTAAAAAGTAGTGATACGGTGCCCCAGCCTCTCAGAAACTGCACCTGCACAATTATCTGTGTGGATTGATGCACTGTAAGCCACTCACCCTGTATTTAACATCTATATTTGTACGGTTTGGCAGCAAATTCCATTTAAGGACTGAGGTAGCTTGCAACAGGTGCCGGGGGAGGCCAATGTTTCAGCATTCTGGCAGGGTCCCTTTTAATGGGAAAGACTGCTTCAGCACAGTGCCACTAACATCAGCCTCAGACATCTTTCACAATCAAAACACTTCACATACAGCATTTGATCATCTTTCCCCACTGGCTGACTGCTGCCCTTGTAAGAACCTGGGAAATGTGGACGTGCCCTGAGGAAGAACAACTCACTGAGGCTTCTTTTACTATAAAGTGTGAACTGAGACTGGTAGTGGCTAAGGGTAGAGCAGTGCACAAAATCAGGCTAACTTCCCATCTGTAGTTTAATGCTCTAGGGGGAGACAATGATGGCACCAGCAATGCAGAATGTTAAATTGTGAAAAACTGGGGTGATTCCCAAAATGGAAAGGCTTGTGAGGGTGAACAAGTCTTAATGTGCAGTGCAATATAGACAGACTCCGGCATACTACAAATCCTGGTCACATTGCTAGTCTGGGATTACATCCCTCCACTGGGATTTTGCACAGTGCAAAGGCAGTGCTGAAGTGAAGTTCTGCTTGTTAGAAGGAGAGGGAAAATGAGACTGGTAAGGTCAAATCAATCACCCTTTTTTGTTGAGAGGATGACTTAAAGGTTTTGCAGCTACTTCTGCTGCTTTTTCCTTATTTCTGACCCAATCATGGGACTCCACAGGTTGGAGTGACATGGGTGGAAGATGGAGCTTTCCAGATGTCCAAGCACCGTCATGTATACAAAATCTCATAGATAAAGGACTAGCAAATGAATCTCTTAGAACTTTACAAGGTAAATTACTGTGGGTTTTCTTCCCCCGACTTCCCTATGGTGGGAATAGTTTGTTTTTTAATTAACCTGTATGGGGATGATTCTGGACTGTGTTTTGTTAGATGGAATTTTCAAGAATTTATAAATATTACCCAAAAAATAGCACCCTCCATTTGAAATTCCTGGCAAAAGATGTTCAGAATTTTTGTTAGTGAGTAGTTGAAATGAAGCAATAGGAGCTGGGCTGAGGAAATTCTGCATTCTGAAAAACAGCACCATGCTGGGAAAAGTACCAGTGTTTTGATCAAAATTTTATCTGTAGCTTATCCATAAATTTTCTGGGCTTGTAATTTTGGTTTTGGTTTGGTAGTTTGCTACATGTTTTTCAACTGGGAATATAGTCATGCCATAGCTTGAAAAAATTGCAAAAAATATTGGCTGAGTGACAATCTGTGTGTTTTCTGTCTCCAGAAAAAAAGAAATGGTCTCCAGCTTTTACTTTCAGCAAATAAAGCCAGTATATAGTAGTTCAAGATAATTGTGTTTTAGAAGGTTGTATATCTATTTATCTGATTGCCTTTGCCAGTTCAAATTAATTGTGAGTTTGGGAGATATCATTACTTTTTCATTTGTAAGCAAAGCAAAAAAAAATTTACTTTTGGTCTGTTGGAGTTTCTTTGTTTTTGTATCGTTCCTTCTCTGCAGCTGCTGCCTTCCAGTAGCTTGGAGAGTCTTAGAGGCCAGAAGATTTGTAGAAAATATTCTGAGATCTTGTTGTTGTCTAGTAATGTCAGTTAAGTATGTCTTTCAGTAATATATATATTATGTTTTCTTGAACTGCTTTATCCTTCTTCATGTAAAGGTTGTTATCATTTTTATCTGCTAGTGCTCATCCATTGCAGGCTTAATGCAAAGCTGATTGTAACCCTACTGCATCTTACAATGAATACATCATTGATACCCAACTAAGTGGAAATAATTTTCTATGGCAAAGCAGAAGAATTTAAAGTCATATCACACTGCCCTTTTGTAACTTACTGGGATTTACGTATTAAAATGATTATTTATGAAATGACTGTGGTATAGCATACACAAGATGGAGGAGGAGAATCAAGCACATTTTATATGATTGTATACACTTTTCTATTTTTACATGTGTGCAGAAGCATTTTGTTTGCATATACATAGCATATGCAGTATAGCATACTGTAACCTGTGTGTGTAAAAATACATATAATATTTATGTAACACTCACACCCATTTGACAGCTTTGAGACTGCAGATGGATTTTTTGAAGTTGTGATTTTTTCACATTTGAGTTAGCTTGTTACTTTCTCATAAGGAAAGAAAAATATACTTTTAACTCACATGATACTAATTAAGTTAGTCTGAAGCTCTGTGCACTGAATCAACCAAAAAGGAAATTGGTTATATCTAAGATAGCATAATTTATGTCAACTATGTAATTTTACTGTATTGGCAGGTAAACTCATGGGGGTGTTTTGTCTTTGAACAAATGATAAATTTCCCTTGCCTTTTTGCTCTAAACCCCCTAGCAAATAATTTGCAATTTATTAAGAGAGCAATGACAATGCATATAATTAGCTATTCTCTATTGTTACCTCTATTTGATTACTTTCCTGCTATCACATGCAATATGAAACCATCTATTATGAGGTATAGAATATGTAAATATCTAACTTTACAAGAGAAACTGGAGACTGGTCCTTTTTCTAAAGAGGTGGGAAATAAAAGAATAATTGTTAACCATGTCCTTTCATTTTCTTGAAAACATCAATTACGTTTACAAATCCCAGAAACACAAGCCTGCCAGTGGAACAGAAATAACTCTTTTCAGAAAAATCTAATCACATCTAATAGCTGAAATTTATTTACTGTAATTTGAAACATTAATTATGATAATGTTCTGACTTCTTTTGTAGCACAGTTCTCAAAGCCTGGCAGCTCTCTTTTTTGTTTTGCTGTAACATATGTTTTGTGACTTGGAGAGTTTCTCTATCTTTCTTTATTCTTTGTTTTTTACGTTCACCCGTGAGGGAAATTTCTTTTTCCCCTGTGTTTCTTAACTATTTTCTTCACTTTCCCCCATTATTCTCCCCCCACCCTCATCCCCCCAGATGTTGATTTAAGAGATGGATTTTAGTGCTTATACTGACTTGAAATGCAATTGGCACTGAATGAAATGCTTTTTTGGACACAGCAAACAGTAGCAGTGGGAAAGTGCTGTAGAGTGACACCAGTGTGTTCCAACAGTGTCAGGGCAGGAAAAATGCTGCTGATATCTGTCTTAACTTGAGGCTGAGGCTTTAGAAGGTGCCTTCTTTATATACATATTTATTTGGCTTCATTAAAGGGGTTATTAAATTAGTTTTGGAAAGGGCTTGGTTTTTGCTATGCTAGCTTATTTGGCTGCAAGTAAAGAAAATCTGTGTGAGGAAGTACTTTAATGATTTGCTTTTCAGTTGTGAAAAGTAAGTCAAGTTGTCAAGATACCTGGCTTTACTCTGAAAGCCTTTAAAGAAAATGACAAAAGGGCCTCTATTTTTCGTTTTGTTTTGTTTTTTAAGTTGTGTTTTTCTGTGTGACAGGGAGATTAGCCAAAAAAATGGAATTTTTATTAGGACATGAAAAGGTCTCTAATGACCCTTGAAAACGGACAAAAGGGTAGCACAATAAGTGACAGAACTCTAACGAGGGTGGAGGGCATTCCAGGAAAAAAAGAAATTAAATCCTTTAATTTTTTTCGGCTTGCCATTTTCTGACAGCTTATCAAGTGGTTGGGACTTGTTTGTTTTGGCATGTGGTTCATTCATTGTAGGCAGCCGGTACTTTGTTCTTCTTTGTGGTTTCCAAAACCTGATTGTGTTTATCCTAGACTGTGGGAAAAGTGTATATTCCTGTTTCCTTTATAAAAGTAAACGTCAGGTTTTGTATGAAATTTTATTTCCCATATTTTCCATTCCATTAATCATTATTGTTGAAATATATCAGGCTCTGGCACATCACCCTTTGTTTTCATATGATTGTACAGATTGCAATGTCAGTGTGTGACCTGTTAAGTCAAAAAATAAGCATGTTTGGACTGTAGTAATTATTACTTCATAAAGTGTGGCTGAGGACCATGAACCATTAGTGAAAAGGGATTAGGATTTAATTTATTGGTATTAAAATTGTTTTGGGGGATATCTAGCTATTGTGGTGCAGCTCTTTCTCATTTGGTTTGGACAAGACAAGACTTAGGGGAGCCATGATTAGGGCTCTTCATATACCTGGAGGTAGCTGTAGAAAGGAAGGGAATAATCTGTGTTTCCTGTGTGTAGTGAAACAGATGAGAATTAATATAATTAATACAGTTTGAAGTAAGGGTTGTTTTAATCAAATATTCGGAAAAACTTCCTCATGGTAAAAATGCAGAACAGTGGGATAAATTGCTTAGGAGAGGCTCTGATATTTTTGCAATTGAAAGATTTTGAGAATGAGTTAGAAACACATCATTTGGGAGTGACACTGGTGTGTTTTGATTCTGCTGGGAATCTTAGGCTAGAAGATCTCTCAAGATTATTTGCAGCCCTGTTCTTATGATTTTTTGTCTTTAAAATGCTGAAGGATTCTGTGCAGTTCTTTGCAATAATACTCATCTTCTCAGATCTGTGCTTTAGTACTTTTATGTACACTTGGCATTGTGTAAAAAGGCTGTGCCCGTTGTGTAAAATAAGGGCTGTGTTCCTTCAGTTGGGACCCATATGGGCCATAGCTTAGAGAGAAGGAATGAAATGTGAAAAAAACGTTTTGACACTGAAGGAGAAAATGATTCACAGGAAGAAAGACTTATTTATATGTCTTGCATATTTAAATTATGTTTAATACTGTGTGAAACCAGTAATATATTTTCTCTTGCATTGTCTTGCGGCTTACTGACAATGTAATATTTGAAGACTCTTTAATAACTTCAATCAACTCCTGAACCACAGTAGGTGACCAGACATTTCATAAGGTCATTTTTTTTCTGTTTTCAAAGTAGCATCATTGGAGGTTTGCATTTTAAAAAGAGATTAAAATGTCTCTCATTAGGAGAGAATGAAGATAATACTAAATGTGAGTAACAGGAATACAGAATCACAGAGATGGCAGAAGCCTCATTATTCATGACAGTCGAGCACAAGGTTGCTCTGTGTTGTACTTGGCCATATTTGCCTTCATTGTCCTTCAAAAATAAATTTTATTGAGTTGACTGAACTAAAACCAAAATCTGAGATGAAGTATGATGTGTGTACTTCTAGTACTTCTGTTGAAGGAAATTATTTTATGTGTTTGATGTATAGATTTATGTATTAAATTATTTTTTATTATTTTACAGTGATGTGACAAAGAAAATGGGATGGTTACACATTTTGAGTTGCTTTAATAAATTCTTACATTTGTGTTTTTCAGCGGATTTCCCGGAATGCCTCTGGAGAGACCAGCATTCAGTTTCTAGGCACAGTGGTAAGCATGTAAGAACTGTGTATTGACAAGAGTTAAATTTGTAGAAGAATGTAATGTAAACAGAAAGTAGCTAAATTATACTTCTAGTACATTTACACTTGTGGTTATGGGGGTCAGTATTATGTGTAAATATTCTGAGTTTAGCAGGTAAATGTTGGCCAGCTGAAGCTAACTTCAAAGGTACAAGTATCTATGTTCTACTTTTCTATTGATTCAAGTCTGCATCTGTTTCACTTAGAAGGGATCTAAAAGTAACTACTTGTAGATTTGTAAGCTTATTGCAATATAATGAGGTTTGGTGCACATCAGGGTCAGTCCCCCTCTTCCTCACCACATCAACTTTCTGATCTCTGTTGCTTCACCATATCACATACCCTTATATCCCAGAGTGGATATCCCAGTAACTTTTAGGAAAAACTGTTTAGTGATGTAAAGTGCTCTGTTCTTTTCTCACTGTAACCAGATTTGGTAGCTCTGTAGTTCTCTCAGATTTTGTTTTCTGGATAGAAGTATGACTAAAATCCTAATGAGATTTTATATCATTAGACAGAATTTACTCTATAAAACTGTTCTGTGGAGCACTCATGTATAACATACAGGTTTTGTGTTAGGTCATGGATGCTTATATACATACATACATGTGATTCAAACAACTTCCACTTCCGTGATTTGCATGGTTAAAATGCAGCCATTGAATTTTTCCAAGTTCCATATGCATCTAAAAATAGTTCTGAAAGTGAAATAAAATTGAAGTATCCTCCAAAGTAAGTTGTCCTGCTTGCTGCCAATAGATTTCTCTGTAGTGATACTAACAGTGAAAAACCTAGGAATGAAACCTTCCATTTAGAATTTAGTCCTAACATCTTTGTGCACTATTTGTTTTGGACACAAGTGGATTTAGGATTGCATATGGTCATGCTTTCATTCTACTTGTGATTAGTTCTCCTACAAGTCCTATGAAGCCATTGTTGATAGGGTGTAACATGGTAAACTTAACAATAATACCTTACATGTTTGTTTTTAGAAATGAAAAGTGCTCCTATTTTTTACTTCTATAAATACATCTCTGTGTATGCATATTTATTTATTTATTTGTCTTAATCACAAGCAGAGTAGCAGTAGCATAAAGACAAAAAAATGAAGTTTTGTTCTGCTATTGTATTTATCATGATGCTTTGGCTCTGGAGTTGCAACCTGTGTATGTGAGATTGCTGCTAGGTGGCTGATCAGATAGTCTTTGTGTGAGAAGAAAATAATTACTCCAAGTAGATAAGATATAAACACAAATAAAACTTGATAATACTGGCTAGATTTTAGTTGATTTCTCTCTAAATGAGTGCTGTAGTAGGGAAAGTTCTGATTGTGTATTTAGTGACATTAAATATTAAAACTTGTTCAAATAAGATATGAAAATATTTTGTATTCTTGTCTTAGAGGTGCCCCGAAGTCTCACTTACAGACCAGGACTCATGTTCTGGGCCTTGTGCAACAGGAAGATATTATAAAAGAGGGAATAGAATTGATGTGCTTTTTGTGTTAAGAAAAATAATGATGAAAGAGCTAATGGATTGTAATATATGTTAGATCTTACTGACTAGCTCATGTGTGTTTATTGAATCCTAGTTATTTGGGGAAATCAAGTTTGTGATTACAACTAAAATTCTCAGGAGGACTAAACAGAAAAGCCTTGAGTGCTCTGAGATTTTTTTATTTAATACAAATTATGCATGTCTTGCTGATCAAACCCAGAGAGACAACTTCAGCAATCAGGGTAGAGAAACAGTAATGAAGTCTGCTTCCCAGGGTGTGTTCCAATACCAGTTTTCCCATAGAATCCAATCTGTGCCTGTGCTTCTTTCAGTTCTTCTAGCCCACTGTCCTCCTATCCCCTAAGTCCTACCTTTTCATTTGTCCTTTGCTCATTTACCATCCTTTTACTGTTCTGATTTAAACTTAATATGCTCAGTTTAGGTAGTGGGGTGGAAGATACAATGATATCCACTACAAATTGCTGCACATATAGATACACAGTCTGTATGTGTGTGCATGTGCACACACAAAATGTAAATGTTCCAACAAAGAAAATGTTATCTTAATGAAGGCCCCAGAAATACATTTTGAGTTCACCATTACTTATCTGTCATTAAACACTTGCTAAGTGCAGTTGACTTAGGAAGTGTTTGAAAGGAAAATTTAGCAGAAAAAGACTCTTGATTGCTCATTATTATTTTTATTATAATGCATTGCTATCAACATAATAAACAGCTTGCAAAGTTACTTCTCTACTTTTTTTTTTATTAGTACCAAACATAAAGGACGACTCTGAGCATTCTGTGTTCCTTTTGATCAGGGCAAATGTTGATGGCACTCCGGTGGTACCAGGCAGGACTGTGCCATGGAGTGTACAGACCACTGACCTGTCCAGCAGAATATATTTTTAGAACCAGCTTGTAAGGAGCACAGCTTGCCTGGCTTGTCAGGAAGGCATCAGCTTCAATAAATGGCTTCACTTGATTTTTTGACATTTTAGAAACAACTCTGCTGCTGGATTTTGACAAAACACAAGCCCCTGCTTCAGGAAGTCAACTGACACTCTGAGGGGAAGTGAAAGCTGTGCTTCTCTATTAGAAATATCCTGGCTGTTCCAGGTAGTTAGGTGGAGGACAGAGAAGACTGCATTGCAGATGAAAGACAACAGTAAAATATGAATTTTGCTGCATAACATATGGTAAACATCTGGACAGTAAGATGAATGTTTCTGTTAGTGTAGCAACATATTTCTGTTATTTTAGAGAACAGGAAAAATCATGTTGCTTTCTCCAGCTTTGAGTGCATACTGTTAGCATCACTTGGGGGTCTACATGGATTTGTAATAATGCTTTTGTTTGTTTCTGATCATGTGTAGAAATTCATTGCTACTTGAGCATTTCTCTTCTCTCCAAATTGTAGTGCCATTAGATAGCTTATTTTCTCCAAATTGTTTTTTGATAGAGGGTTGTGAGTCTCAGATATAATAGGGACTCATGCTTTTGGAAGATGTAGGAGGATGTTTCTGCCTGAGGAGCAAGCAACTTGTAACTGTAAGAAATAGCTGTTGAATGGGAAATTTCACTGGTTTGGTTTAATTTTCTTGTGAGGATAGCATTTTGAGTCCTCACTAAATTATTGCAGAGGAGACCCTGGGTTATTGCTGTAATTGAGATTTTTCGTGAGTTTTTGCTCATTTGTCCCCTCTGATGAGTGTCACTAGATGTGGTGTGCTGATGGAGTCCTATTTTGCCACTTCACACTAGATTTATTCAGACAGTGTATTTATTAATAGCATTACCATAACAACAAGTAATCTGGTTGTGCTATATATTGTACAAAGAAAAAGGAAGCAAGATAGTACATTATTCAGGTTAATGTCCAAAACTGTGCCCAAAAGCAAGAGTGCAGGAAGTAAGGAACCAGTCCCTCCTTTATAGAAGTAGGTTTGTCAAAAATGTAGAATCACAGAATTGTTTAGGATGTAAAAAGATCTCCAGGATGATCAGTTCCAACCATTAACCCAGCATTGTCAAATCCACCACTAAACCATGTCCCCAAGTGCTACATCTACACAACCATTAAATACCTTCAGAGACAGTGACTGCACCACTTTCCTGGGCAGCCTGTTTAATGTTTGACACCCTTTTCCATGAAGAAGTTTTCTCAAATATCCAATCTAAACATCCCCTGGTGCAGCTTGAGGCAGTTTTCTCTCATTGCTTGTTACCTGAGAGAGGAGACCAATCCACACTTGGCTGCAACCTCTTTTCAGGCATTTGTAGAGAGTGTGAAAGTCCCCTCTGAGCCTCCTTTTGTCCAGGCTAAACAGCTCCAGCCCCTCACAGGACTTATTCTCTAGATGTAAAGGTCATATAAAATAGATACATAAAATCTATAGAAAAACACTAAAATGTATACACAGAGCTTCTGCTTCAGCCTCTGCAATTCAAAAAAACTGGATGTTTGATTACTCAGAAGACCAAAGTCCATCCTTCATTCCTGTCTTTCTAATTACTCTCCATTTTCTGTTGTGTCTTTTGTCTTTTCGTTCCACCTTCTGTTCTCTTACGTGAGAGGAATGTTTTTGGCTGGCCCACTGCTGGCCCCAGTCATTTGTTGGTTATTCAGGCCTCTCAGCAGGACTTCAGCAATGAAATACGTCTGGGCAGGCAGCCTTTAACACTAAGAAAGCTGCGAGTATATGGAGAAGTGCAGATTATTGTGCAAGCATTAAACGTATTCTAGACTGTGTGTAGAATTTGAAATAAAGAAGTTGTGTATGTTCAGATAACGAGCAGCCTGGCTCCATCACGTCCCTGATGCCATTGTCAGCTTTGGGCTGCAGGCCATGCTTGACAGTGATGCTCTGCTGACCCAATGGATCACTTTCCCCAACAGAGACAGTTCCTATTCTCTGCTCATCACTTATGCTATTTCTTTGATCTTCTCTAATACCACAGCAGAAATACAAGAAGTTGTTTTTTTTTCCTCTGAGGAGCAATGGAAGAACATACACATGATATACTGCTCAATATATTACTTAACAATATAGGGGAGCACAATATAGGAATCCACATGGAACAGGTTGGAATTACTCAGGCTTAAGAGTCAAGCCATCTTTAGGGGTTTTCCGAGTTTCCTAGCACTGTTTTCTTGATTAATGCATCTCACTGGAGGTTTCTCCATTACTGATGGCCAATGGAGTTCTTTTTGCCACCTTTGATTTACAAAATATTTGAAGTTTTGCTGTGGTAGCTTATGCTCACTTATGGTTACAAGTAGCTTGTTGATACTACACGTCCTTTTCTTCAGCCTTTTTGCACACCAACTTAAAATAGTCCTGAGACCCACCACTGCAACCAGATCTACAAATTCCAGGTTGGGAGTACTGGATTTATGAAAAGTAGTCTCTGTCAAGCCCTTGCCATACTTTTTAGCATAGCTGGTATGTATTCTAGTGCAGTAGTAATCACAGTTAGTATTAATGAGTTTTGGGTTTTAGCTGCTTCCAGATAGATTGGCAAAGGGAAATTCCATATGCAATCAGGGGTATTAGTTCTGTATCCTGTTCATGGCAGTCAGAAATTGAGAGCTTTATGTATAGGCAGTCCTCAAAATCTTTGCTTCTGTTGTACTGTATTTTCTTATTTCAGTCATGGATCTAACATAATTTTAGGAGCTACAGGCTAGTATACTAACTTTTCTCACTGCTGATTCTCCCTTTTGCTCCCTCTTGCCATGGCTTATCTGCTTTTGCTTCAACAGCAAACTTCCAACTTTCTGTCCCATTACTGAGGCTTACAAATTGTCCCGAAACCCTGCAGTCTCTGTATAATCTCATCAGCAGACAGCTTCCTCCTCCTTTTCTCCTTCTCCCTGTGTTCTTATAAAGCTTTGGCTGTATGAGTCTGATTCAGCTCACAATAGGAAATGTTTAACAACCTGCTTCTTTCACCCTTAGAAATCATTGCCGTTCTTAACAAGTTCTTTTCTTTCTTTATGCTTTTCTTTCTATATGTGACACTTCTGAAATTAGATACTGAAGGTTTATGCAGACCTTCAAACATTGGTTGAAGACCTGCAGAGGTTACAAAGGTGGTATTTATTGGAATATATAGAGTACTAACCACAAGAAAATAAATATAGACCAGTAAGTGTTTATTTTGCAAGCTAATGTCTTTTTAAATTTTTTTTTTTACTCTTCCTATTCACAAGCCTCAAGATTAGGGTTCCTGCTGATCTAAAGGGAATTGTACCGTTGTATAGGTTTTATTTTCTTTTCATCCATTTTCAGAAGCACTGTGAACCACAATGCTTCTAGTAGCAGAACTCTCATCAGTGGCATTTCAGTAGTGCAAAAGGTGTCAACAGAAAAAAACCATGCAGTTTTTTCTGAAAACAATAACTTCCTTTTGAATGTGGATGATGAGAATCCTGAGACTGGCAGCAAGGTGCTGCAGTATTCTGTGGAAAGTGGGTAACTCACACAACAAGGATTTCACTTGGGAAAGTAGCGACCATCATTAGGACTCGGCAGTGAGAAATGTTCCAGTTCATGGGGTGTGAGTGATCAGGTGCAGTCACACAGCTGCATATACTGTTCACATTTTGATTCTCTTATATATTATTTGCATGTTTTAAAGCAGAAGATATAGTGAGTATATTAAAACTGTCCACTGGGAGTAAACTCAAAACCACTTGAGTGATCTAGAAACACCAATGTTACCAAAACCCACGTCCCTAAAATGAAAATTGTTAGACTATTTTGGAAATCTTGCTCTGGATTCCTTTGGAAAGAGAAATAAGAAGGTGCTTGGAGTTCTTTCTGAATTTTGCTCCTGTGACTTAAAAGAAACCAGAAGTGACAAAAGTTCCCACAGGACAACCTGTAGTCTTTGCCTGAGATCTCCTTGAACAAGAGGTGCTGGTGCTAAGGTGAAGCTGAAGATGCATAGGTGCTTGTTGGATACCTAATTGGCTGCCGCCAAATTTCCCTCAGCTGGACTATGGATTTTGGATTTGTTTCCGTAACAGAGCCAGTGCTCTTCAGAAGACTTGTGAAAACCATAGCTATGGTACTTGTGGGTAGATGGACTTAGCTTTCCTTTGAATTAATTTGGCTGAAATTGATCAGCAGTTTAAATGGTGTATGTATGTGGGTACAAATTGGATAAGGAGCTGGCAATGGGGATTGAGAGGCAGAAATCTCAATTGCAAGCATTGTGTTCTTACAAAACCAGGATGGAAGTAGGCTATTGCATTTAAATTCTGATCTTTTGCTTTTTGCTTATTCATTTTTATCCTAGTATTTTATCTGTTGTTAATTAAAGTTTTAATTAGCAGGGGAAAAAGGTGATGATGTCACAAATAGGTCAGGATTTCCATTAATGTCCTTAATGTTGGTGGATTCTGCAGTGTGTGTGTATAGTGATCTTTGTTTACAATAAATGAGTCCCCTCATCCCTCAGAAATAAGCAATGGAAAAATTAGGATTTTTGATTTTCCATACTTCTTTTGACAAGTTTCTTTCTTACTGAGCCCAGTAACAGTTTAAGGACAAGGACTGAACTTGTTTGGTTAGCCTGTTACTTCTTGGAAGACAAGTGGGCAGCTTACCCAAAGGTCAAGTAACTCAAGTGCTTTACTTTGGTAGACTATGATTTACTGCTGAAATAATTATTAATTGCTTAATTTGGGCAAAGAAGTGTTGGTACATTTTTTTAAGCTGTATCAAGACTGTTACCTCATAGTGCAGATGAGCATTTTCTTATGAAGATGTTTACTAAACATACATGTAGCCCATGTTTTTGAACAGTCTTTGATGTCTGCAACTTTGGCCATATACCCAAGAACTGTTTAGGAGGTATTAATTTATATGACTTTGATGCTTAACCAGGAATCTTAATGAAACAAAGGCATAATGAAGTTAGTAAAGCTAATTTAAGTCTCTGAACGTAAATTTTAAATGAAGTTTTTATTGATAATAAATATACTTTGTTTCTCATTAGTCTTCTTGGCTTCAGTGGTAATATCAGTAAAATAAACATGTTTTACAAAGATTTAACATTAAAAATGCTATTAATATGACCCTTGGTACACCAGCACAATTAGATTTCAAAGTGAGCATTTAGGATGTAACAGCGATTAATGACAACCATCGAAAACAATTTTGAACTCCATCAGTTTAACTCAGGAGGGTAAACTTAATATGATAATTTATCTAGTTGAATTGTATCAGCTTAGCAGGAAAGTATGCAAATATGTGACCCTTACCTAGAATCTAAATGGATGCTGTGCTGATAGATTTATCAGTTCCATTAAAGAACTTTAGGGAACTTTGGAATTTCAGCAATTGTTCCCTTGGAGGTTGAAAACCAAACCTGATCTCATACTGGGACCATTCTGGTCTGCATATTTCCATAATTTGCCTTTGCTACTAATATGACAGCAAGACGCAAATAACTGTTTCTAATAATATCAAATGGAGTTGTGGAGGACAGCATTTTAATGTAGTAAAAGACCTCCCCGTGGGGTTGTTATTGCCAGTATAGAACAGCAGTTACACAGTTGCAACAATAGTCTCTTAATTGATTCGTTTAATTAGCAAGAGATGAAGCTTGTGCTGCATCTTGTCATCTGTTATCATGGGGGCGGCTACAGAGAGAATCTCTCTGCATTTGTCACTCCATACAGTCAGGTTTAGGCAGAGTAAGAGGCATTGTACCTATGGAGGTGAGCCTTGGTGAGAATGTTTTGTGAGTGTGCTTTCACTCAGGTTTTCGGTGTGTGGACATGTCTGCCTTAAGAATCTGCGTGGTCTCTGGGGGAGAATTTATGACAAAGCATTGTTTTACTGGGGGAAAATCTTAATCCAGCCATGCCAGGCATTTCTAACCTAAATATGCAAATCTAAGTATTATAGGAATGGTGGATTATTTGGGGCATCACTGTTGTAGACTAGATTTACTTGGAAGAAATAGGGTCAGATTAGTGAAACCAGCCATCTGCCTTGTGATTGCTTTTTCATGGCATTTTAGTTTCCAGACTAGATAAACAAAGAGTTACATGAGCACGTGGTCCATGGTAGGGAGCATGTGTAAAAGAGGGAGTTTTTTTGTGGTTGGTTTTCCCCAGAGTAGTTATGAATACAGATACAGTGCTTTGCTTGTTTCTGGGAGATGAAGTAATTTTTTACTGAGATCTATTTTATTTACATTTTAAGGGTATGTAAATAGATATATTTTAAAGACATGTAAATATATTTGGAGCTTCGGTTTCATTTTTCTCTTCTTGGCTTAGCTTTGTCTTCTGTTCAAGGTTATTCTTCCTTATGGAAGGAAATATTTCTAGAGGAGGACAAGCTTCTTGTTAAATGCTAATTAAGAAAATGAAGGTTAAGTTGGCATACTTCCATTGTCATAACACTGACCTAAAATAAGGGATCTCATACTAATCTGAAATAAATTAGAGGGGGAAGCAAATAATTCTGTGCACATGAAACACTTGAGATGTCTTCTCATGGTCTGCTTTTTAAATGCCTGTGCTTTGGAGGTTTTTTGTTTGTTTGTTTTTGATTTTCCAGTTGTAGTAGTGTTGGACATGCTATCTAATTTTGGAATACAATGATCCTGTCACTCTGTGGCAATGTGCTGTTAGAAAAGGCATGTTTTTTAGGACAATTTAAATGAAGATTTAGCCCACTTATCATTAAAGATCCCGTGGTAATTTCTACAAGGTTCTGAGATTGCTTCATATTCTGACAGTCTTGGCCAAAGTCCACTTTGTGTAATTACCTTCTGTCTGCACAAATCCCTATTACAATTTTAGATGTGTTTGGTATTTTTGTCTTCCTGTCCTAAATAATGAAAATATTGCAACATACTGCTCATAATTACTGTGGGTTATAGCCTAGGTTCAGATAAGGAGATTATTAGTGAATTTTGTGTTCCCATTGTTAAAACAACAGAATATGTGAAAAATTATGAGTAAACAGTAGGATATAAGTTAAATCCACAAACAGATGGAATAACTCTAATTTTTTGACTGTGTCACTGCATCTTGTCTGTCTCTGAGCTAAAGTATCTCTACTGCTTCGGCCATCACTGAGGGAAAGACCAACTCTCAGACCATGTCAGAGGTCAAGCTTAACAGACTGCATGGTTCTTTGAAGCAGGTCAGAAACCAGTGTGGGACTCTTTAAGTGCTGTTGTTGTGCGCTCAGTTGACTTTTATGTGGATATCATACGTTTTTGTTCCCACAGCTGAAACCCTTGATTGTGTTAAGATTTGTCTCTTAACTAAAACTGGTTTCAGTTCCTCTTTCTGCATGCTTTCATGAACTCCAGAACGTATGTTCAACCATGCTGTCTTTAAAATGGTTCACTTCTGTGTTTCTCATTTGATAGAATTTATTGTCTTCTTCTTGAAGATAGGGCTTTCATCACTAAAGCCTTGTATTACTTTGTTGTATGCCATGTTAAATCTTTTTATTGATATTTCATTTCCTCTTTCTAGTAATCCTTTCTTTGTTTCTTCTGCCATATTTATCTTCTCCATCTTTTCTCAGATTGCTTCTCTTATATATTTCCTGTGTCAGATTCTTTGAGACATACTTGTATTTTGGGGTTTTAAAATTTATTTATTTATTTTCTCTATAAATATACATGTGTTGAGAAGAGAGATAGTATTAATCTGACATCAACTTTCATGTCTTTCTCTAAGTAGCATTTAGGAGAAGAATAAACTTTAGAAAAATTGCAATGCATCAGCAAGTCATATAGCTACTGGAGTTAACATATAAGTATTAGAGATGGAGGGGGAATACCAGGTACTCTTGTAACACAAAAATTGTTCCTTTGTTTATTAATTTTCTTCATAGCATGTAAGATCTATATTTTGAAGCACTTAAAATTTTTCCCAGTGTTCATGTAAAGCTCTCTGCAAATAACAGGGGAATTTATCATGCAGGAACGCACAGTTTATTTCACTTTTTTATGCAACTCAAGTTTCACACAAATTCTTTTCTGTGTAAAGTACATTGAAAATGATGAACAAAGATCCTGTGCATCCCTGCTTATCTGAAGGACAGCAATCCACGCTGCTGCAAGCACTCACCTGGTACAAGCAGGCAGTCTCCATCTTTGTTTCATTCATGCTATTTGTTATTTATAGTCCTTGCCCACAGCAAGGCAAAGGAAGGTGAAGGACAGAGCAGTGGCAGTAGGAAGCATCATGCTTTGTGTGACCATCTCCCGAGCACCAGTCTTATGGCTTGGAGAGGTGCCATGCTGGCAGGGTGCACAGGAAGTATTCACATAGCAAATTGTGTTATGAGCAGCCGAACCACAACAAGCTTCTTCCTGCCTCAAATGGTGTTTGATCAGGGGAAGGGAGAGAGAAAAGGGAGGGCAGAGCAGTGTGGTAAAAAAGGAAAGGCCCACACCATTGTAAGGACAGTGAAAACAAACTGCCCTGTGCCAGAGACCTTCAGTGTATATGGCAGAGCAGTGCTGAGTGGGTCACAGGAATGTTCAGTGAAGGCTAAAGGGCCCCATGGGTAGGCAAGCTGTGGTAATGTCCTGTGTTTCCACTATAACTCCTAATCCTCCCTGCCTTAGAGCAGCTTCTCTTGACATACCCTCAGAAGCAATTTTCACTTGCTGCTTTCTTTGACATCAGCTTTTATATGAGGAAAAACAAAGATGTTTAAGTTTTCAAATACTTACATTAGTGTTCTGTTACAAGTCTTTGGGCGTTCCTTGTTTTTTTGTGAGGGTTTTCTGTTGTTTTGTTGTTTTTTTTACTCCCTAGGTTTGTCTTTTAGTTATAAAGGAGCTGCAGGGAAGCCCTCCCTTAGCCTTGCAAGTTCCAAGCCCACTGTTAACATTTAACAAACACTCAGTAAGCAGAACAGCCCAATGTGCTCGCTGTACCTAAGCCTGATCTGGACACTTCATCATGAAGATCCCAGCTATGTTCTGACAGGCATTTGTTCCACAACCTGATTTTGACACATTGACTGAAAACAAGAATACATGATAATGGAAATAGCCTTGTTCATGGTATCAAATGGTGGCTTTTGTCAGGCACAAACTGGACTCAGGTGTCCTGTAAAGGAAAATAAAACTTTTGATAAGTTATGAATAATCTCAAGATGCTAGAGAGGCAGTGAATTTCTCCACCCTTAAAATCATGCTACAGGCAAGATGAAAACACAAAATGTTAATGTTTCCTAATTTATCTTCAGTAGCCAAATAAGATTGCAGGGTTACATGTGGAGTAACTGTACAAACATGCTTACACTCAGAGAGGCCAGAGATGGCTCATAGAATGCTTGAGGTTGAAGCAAACCCCCCAGTCCTTCAAAGCAGGGTCAGTGAGAGCAGGCTCGTCAGGGCTGTGTCCAATTGGCTTTTAAATATCTTAATAAACTCCATATCCTGATAATGTGTTCAGCAATTTGCAAATTATTGGCTGTCCCCAGGGCACTGGGCAGTGACACAGAAGTGATGTAGATGAAGAAAAAGTCAAGACAAGCAATTTCAGGTTGTGGTAATGCTGAGTGTAAAAGAGAATAATCATTCTTTGCCAGAGCTTTTGTGACTGCACTGAGAAGTATCCAGTTGAGGGAGAGGTCAGAAGCTCCATTTCTAATGTGGAAAAGACTGAACACTTGTGCTGGAGATATAGGTATGTAGCAGAAGTCAGGAGTGGTATTATGTTCAGGAGGAGTTTTCAAAAGCCCATCACTGCATGATCCACCCTCAGTGGTTCATATGCTGAGACCCCACATTAGCAGTGGTGAATTCTGAGTCCAAGACTGATCCATTTGTATTCTCGTCAGGTGTCTGACAGCGCTGCAGAAGCTCCTTCACCTTTGCAGCAGTTCTTGAGGCATTTTTCAAACCCATGTGGTGTGTGGGGTGTTTCAGTTTTGGTCATGTGGCAGTTGGCACTAATTGGTTCCAAAACCATTTTCAGCATCATGAGACTGCTGGGAGGCTCCTCCAGCTGTAGAGAAAACAAACTGCTATTCTGCTTCTGATTTTGTTCTTGCTGGCTTGGTTTGTGGTTCACAAGGTCCACTCCTGTTCTGCTAGAAATACATTTGAACTGGCATCAGTAACATGAGAGATGTAACAATTTACCTGGAGCAACTCATCTTGAAAAGGATTATTCTCACTGACAGATGATCTTGTGTTGTTTGTGCAGCTCGAGTGCCTATGCTGGCTTGAGCAGTTAGCCTCAGATTACTGACAGCTACATTGAAACTGGGCACTGGCAGCCAAAGAATTTGGATGTGCTAGGGCTGGAGAACAGGATGTGCTAGGGCTGGAGAATAGGCACCCCAATAGCTGCTTGTTGAGTGGAGGTGGGGGAGCCTGAGCCAAGCTCTCTTCCTTGGGCTTGGAGGAAGCAGGGGGGACTCCTGTTACCATAGACTCCCTGCAGTGTCTTTCTGGGTAGTGAGGGAGGGAGGGACCGTGACAAGACATATTAAGGCAACTACTTGAGGTTGCAGTGGAGATATCAGGTTGTAGGAACTCATTTTCTGTGTATAAATTTTGATGAGCAGAGTAAAAAAAAACATCTGAGATGGAAGTCAGGCTGAAGGCTGTGATTTCCACCAATTTTCATGTATGACAGTGTGAGATGTCTAGCATGAGCAAGTCAGATGCTTGGTTTTATGCACAGACTACAAACTGAATGGCATATATTAGTTTTTGGCTTCACTACAGACTGTAATACTCTCCAGGCCAGTGTGGCTTCTCAACAGCAGGAGACAGCAGCAGAGAAGTTCCCCTGCAGAAAAACTTTGTACAAATGCAGCTGCTTCCTAGGGAACTCATTGCCACAGGCACGCTCAGCATTGGCCTAAAAGCCTTTGGAGCCAACGTCGCTCTCTGGTGTCCGAACTTGAGCCAACTCTCAGTACCTGAAGGATTTTTCTGTACCTGATAGCTCAGAGCCAGACCTCCAGGGCAGAGTAAGCCAGTGCTGTGCAGCCCTCCTGAGCTCAGCCTAGAAGTGCTCGTGTTTTGGTTTTGATCCATTTTTCATTTTGTGTCAGAATTTCCTTATGTAATATACAGCTAAAAGTGATTTTCAAGTACTTTGGCTTCATTGTGTTTTTGTTCCCCACCCCCATGCTTTTATGTTTGAAGGCTCCATTAGTGTCCATAACAAAGAGAGAGTAACACAGATGGTAAACATTTTTACCACAGAACACCAGCAGTGAACACCATATCACTGATTTAGGAGTCTCTGCACTGTGCTTGCTCAGCTGTACATAATCACTCTCATTTCCTTCCCTTGGGTTTCTGGCCAGCTTGGGGAGACTTTCCTGACGTGCTCAGTGAAGTCTCCCTGGCACTGCAGGGCTGTTGCTCGCTTCTCACACGTGCCTCTCTGGGGAGCAAGAAGCTCCACACTGGAGCTGGGGTGAGCTTTTCTCTGGCGTGTTCTCTGGTTTTCAGAAATGTATGTTCACCAAATGTACAAGGCTAAAATTAAAATTCTTATGGGTGAGGACAATGTCTGCCTTAGCTGCCAGGCAGCCTTAGTGCATTTGAATGCCTTCCTGATACAAAAGATAATAAACCTTTGGGGACTGTGATTAGCCCTGCTAGGGTTTTGTGGGATAGTTGCCATGGTAGAATCTAGTGAACATTTGGTACAAAGCAATAACATTCTTAAAGTTTCAATTTTCATTCTGGGAATGCTGATAGAAAGATGAATGCTATGAATAAGGGTTGTTGGTTCTCTGTAGTAGTTCAAATAAAACTGTAAAAAAGTAATTTGGTTTGGTGCAGCATTTTACCAAGCCAACTAGCTGTGAGGTTCTTATGTTCTTTTTCTTTCTACTTTTCTTTGTACAAACAAAATAGCAAACGTAGGCTCTGTCTATCAAAAATGCATGTAGCTTTTCTTTTGTACTTAGATGAGAGAGAGAAAGTCAAACTAAAATTTCACATTAGCATTCTGCTTGTAAAATAAAACAGTGTCCTTTGGGCCAGAGGGTTTTTTTTTTTTTTTTCAAAACAAGCATGCACTACGGTCTGTGTAGTAGTGGCCTGTTTTGGTGACTTGTTTACTGGTGTACCTTTCATATCCAAATTCTTGGCTACGGACAAAGCATTCAAATTGTCTGAAATTGGAGCCAAGTTCGCATTCTTTGGAGTAGCATTTCAGCCTTTGGGAGGACCATCTAGTTCCGAGTGACTGAAAACTTGAGCTGGGTTTGTTTGAACAATCTAAACTTAAAGAAGAGACAGCAAAACAAATACTTTTTAATTCTAGTGCTTTTTTATATTTACACTGGCAGTGGTGTCTTCCTCAGATAAAACGTTTTGATATTAAGCAGTTCCTCTAATTTTACTGGGCTCTGTTTCTTTTTATGGTAACACACACTGTGCAGGAAGGTCATTATATGGTAGAAAAAAGCTGTCAGCATAAAAGAGAAAGTTAACATTGCACATGTCTTTGTTTATGGGGTTCTTGGAATGTGCTGTGACTTGAGCCAAATGATGGCTTAAACTGTTCTTTTTAATATGCTGGACAGCCCCTCCCTATGTTCTGCCAGTAACAGGTACTCCACCTTGCAGGTACAAATTGTAAAATTATCTGTGAGCTCATCTCAAATGTTTCCTTTGTATGTTGCTAGTACTTGCTTTAGGGACCATTTAAATTTTTTGTTAGGGTTGGAATGTGGTTGTGGTTGCATTTAATTAACCCAGCTGAGTGTGAGGAGAACACTGACATTAATAATTGAAACATGTATTGGTTGCATATGCAAAATCAGTTAAAGTTTGTGCCAGTCTGTGTTGCCTGATGACCGTACATCACAGGGAGCCTTGCAAACTTCACTGGTGATTTTTGTCTCATTTAGTGTTGCATTAACATCTGTGGCACAAATAGCCATTTATCACATGGTAGTTTTGTTTGAATTCCAGAAGAAAGATGAAAGAAAATGCAGCTACTCTACATTTCTTTTTACTTCCATCCCCCAACAAGTTTCATGTCTAAGATTGAATGAGGGCAAAGGGGTAAAAACACTGAATAATTTTCAGGTTACATAAGCAGCAATAATTTTTTTCAATTTTGTACCTTAATAAAAGAAGAATAAAGCTTTGTCTTTTCTAACCAAAACTACTGCCTTTGGTTTCATCTTGAAGTGAAGTTTCCTCATAAAATGACATGAGGCTGATCTGATGTTAACCATCTTAGGGATTCCTGTTGAACCAGTCCTGCACCACAGTGAGGAAGGAGCCCTGACTTGGAACATGAGAGATCAAATCAACAATTAAAGGATAATAGTGAATTGGGAAGGAAAGGGAAGATGACTAGCCAGGAAGGATTAGCCTGAGTCAGGAACAAATTTCCTGAAATTACTCAAGCAGGTGCTTAAAGGGAGGTGGGTTATTCTTCTAAGGAGTGATTTTTCAGGAGTGTTAACCAGCTACAAGCAGGTCTGAGAGGCCACTGAGGAAAAGACTCCATTGGGGAAGAGAAGGATACTGCTTCATAGGGTTGGACAGAAAGCAGTGTACCCCTGAAAGATAATATTTGGGCTCATCCCTGTGAGAGGCAGTGTGCATTGTTCTATGAAGGAGGTTAATGTGCTAGCCCACTGACCTTTTCTAGTGAGGAAAAAGAAGTGTTTAAAGAGCTAATATACATATTTTCAGTGTGATTTCTTTGTATAATATCAGTAGATATTAAAAGCAAGACTTACTGAAAGGAAAACAACTGGTATAAACTGTGGCAAGTTTCACAGGGATAGCCAGCATCTGTTTTATTAAACCAGCCAATGAGGTTGTGAGGAAAAAAGGCAGCACCTAAGTTCATAGCCTGTTCCTTGCTGCAGCTTCAGTAGGGAAGGGAGATAAAGATTTGTCTGAGAAGTTTTCACAGGCTCCATCCCTGGACTTTGATGTTGGGAAGGTGGAACCAGAGAAAGGGACAAATCAAACATGGGCATGGGTGAGGCGAGGACTTTCAGTTTCTGCTCGGAACAGTTGGTGTACAAACTGTCAGTGCAGTGTGAGCATTGTTTTGTGAAATGGCCTGACATTAACAGATACTATAGCTACCCGTGTTTAGATATTACAGCTACCTGTGTTTCTTTTTATTAAAATATTCTCAAATCAATTCTGTGCACTCAGCTGTATGCACGCCTGCCTAGTGAATAAAAATGAGGATTTGGTTTTCTCATTTTCAATGTGTTTCATTACACTGGATTCCTTTACAAGCCAAGCTGGTATTTGTTTGGCTGAATTCATCTTGGAGTTGTATGGGAATGGACACCTCAAATGCTAATATCTGATTTTTATACATCTGCACTAGTTTTTGTGGGGATTAGGATTCTATGGGCAGTGGTTTTGTTCAGGAGCAATTACATTAATGTTCAGTAAACCTGAGATTGTATATTTTACTATTTATCAAATATTTGTCAAAGGATTATCCATTAAACACTTCTTCCACATAAAGAAAGAAAGCAGAGTTTATTTGGATGGCGAAGGTTTCACCAGCCTGCTATCTTCTGGCCTCAATCTAAATGAAAGGAGGGAGACCTGCAAATACCAAGCATTTAAAATTCCAGTGTATTTTATTGGACAAGGAAACTTTATGTTAAAAAAACATGTACTTTGAATGATTTCCAAAATATATTGTTGGATTCAAAGTTGTGAAATGTAATTGCTTTTACATCCTGACAGAGCCACAGGATCTGGAGTGGCTTAAGAATAGTGAAGACCGAAGGCCAAAGTTTCAGGGGCAGCTTAGTCCCACTAAAATTAATGCATGTTAGGCACCTAAATGCCTTTGAAATCTGACTCTGAGCCCACAGTTTTTGTTGCTCTTAATACTTTGGACATTTCTTTATGCCAGCCCTTTGGTTCAACTCAAGGAACAGGAGAGGGATTTCCTGTGTCAGTCAGCAACGTGCTGTTTAGCACTGGAGCTAACCCCAAGCACAGGGCTGGGCAGTGCTGCTCTGGGACTCACTCTACATCAATATTACTCCAGTAGAAGTCAAAGTTTAATTGCTAATGCGACATTTGACTCCATTCTACAAATAAGTTCTGAAGTAAGGAGGATGTCAAAGAACAATTTCCACTTCCCTCCCCCCACTTTTTCTTTTTCTCCTGGGTTTCAATGTTGCTCCCAAGAATTATTTTGAGAGGGTAATATATATCCCAGCAACATGGACATCACTGTTCAGAGCTCTTTGTGTAGTCATAGTTTTATGGGTAATAATACTATGCTGTCTTTAAAGGAAGGAGCAGCCTTAGAGAATCAGGCTGGAAAATAGCTAAAAAGTGTAATTTCTTCCCCATCAAATTATAAACCTGTTCTGTGCTTGCTGAAAGCACATAATGAGTAGAAAGTGAGCACTAATCTATTTGGCTCTGCCTGAACCTTCATATTTCTATTTATCTCAGTGGGAGTTTTTAATATTCTACTGATGTTATTTTATGTTTTGCTGACTTTCAGGTTGAGATATTGTCACTTAGAATCATGTTGACTGCCTGAATGCAAAATCAGATTTTGTGAGAATTAATAAAATCATGCTATTATGGACCTTGGAGATGGCACTAGCTGATATAAATGATGTCCAAGAATGATGTAATGAGCTGGTTTTGCCATTATTTCAAGGTTCTTTTTCATACCCGTGAAAGGGTTTTGCAAAGGTATATGCATATTAAGGATCAGATTCTGCTCACATTACTGGGAGAGTATCTCTAATCGAGCTAAGCAATAGTGCTGAACGCATGAATGAAACTTCTTTCCAGTTGCTACTTCATTAATTGCAAATTACTTTTGCCTGGTCCCCAATTTGCCCTCTGATTTTCCCTGGGCGCCTGCCTCCTCCCTGCCACAATTCCAGACTCTGGTTGTTGAGCATGCAGTGGCTTTGCAGCTGATTCAGTGAGGACTGCAAAAGAGTTGTAAAGATGAGCAAAACTTTTTGTAGAGTTTTGACACATGAGGACACATAAGCTGCTGACTGTGGTGTTGAAGCGTAGAATGTGCAGTGGTAAGGAATACAATGTATGAACTAAGTAAACTGCAGCTCATATTGGCAGTTCCATGCATGGCTGGAAAATGCTTTTTAAAGTAACAGTAATAAATGTTTTGTTTATAACAAATCTGGAAACACAAAAAAGGTAAAAATTCATTTAGCATTGTAAATTAAAAATACATTAAAATCTGCTATGTAAATACAACATTTAGTTATTTTGTAGTGGAACTTCACTAAATGATCTTAGAGAAATAATGGAAACCTTTTATTAATACCTACATCTTATTCATCAAGTTCCTTATTCACTTTGTGCCTGTGCTGCCAGATGGCGAGTTGAAATTCAGGCTCAGATTTAAGTGCTTGGTATAAATGAGGCATATTATGGGGAGCTTGTGAATGAGATTCAGTTCCACTTGGAGGTGTGAAGACAAACAGTGGAAAGACTTTCAGATAGGAAGAGTCCTGGGGAAACAACAGCCTACAACCACCTCCCTTTGATTCAGTCTTGGTGAGTTTTGAAGTGAAGCAATTTCAGGGGAACTGCAGTTTTATTATGGCTGTTTTTGAGATCACTCAAATCTGCAATTTCTCCAAATAACTTAGGAGGCTTTAAAAAAGATTTAGGAATGAAACCACTAAAGTTGTTCATTCTGAAGAGTGACCCCAAAAATATCAACCTCTCCTGAGAGCTGGTAGAGAGGTTACTGACACATTTAAGGCCCTTAGAAAAGTGCTACAGTGAATGAGTCATCATGGCCTTATCCTTGAAAGCACCTAAAATACTGACATGCTTTTATGAACTCAGATCTGTATAGACATTTTTACCTTGGTCCATCATTTAGCTGCATTCATTATTGCTTTTTTGCCTACTCAAAGCCTCTTTGAATGAGCTCATGCAAAGAGGACAAACCCTCCAGTTCATGTACTGCTTTTCTCAGTAGTTTCCATGTGACTAAGGATTCATAAGTAATAGAATTATGAATGCCCAAGGAATCTTTCTTCATTTGTAACATTTTAGATTCAGAGCACTTCAATTCCACAGAAAGTCTTTAAAATCTCCAGCAAATTATGTGTTCATACTCTGGTTTTCTCACCAGAGAGAATCCTTCTCCGAGTTCTCCAATACTTCAGTGGTTGCCACAGGTACAAATTTTACAAGTGTGTGTCATTTTTCCATCTTCTTGCTGCTATGTTATTGTGATAGAGACAGTAACATGGCTAAAGACCAGTGGACATCTCCCAGTAGTAAGAAAAATTATTAAAGAATGGATTCTTTATTCTTCAAAAGTCAGGACTGTGCCATTGAATAAGTCCACTGAAGTTCAGCTTAGGATGGTGGGAATACAAATTATTTATATGCAGCACAGATAAATTAAGGCTGATTGCTGGTGGCAGACTTCAAGTGGGAGGCATCTAGACCAGATGTTCTATAGACAACAAAGCATTTCATTAGAGGCTAAAAACCCATTGAAAGTTCTTATATGTGCTTTAAAAATTCTTTATTAGGTGTTTCTGGAAGGTGAAGTTGGTTAAAGCGTGGTGCTAATAATACCAAGGTTGTGGGTGCAATCACCATGTGAGGGTTGGATTTAATGATCCCTGTGAGCTCCTTCCAACTCAGAATATTCTGTGATTCTGTGAAATGCAAAAATATGATATGCAATAGAAATATATTGTCAGATGGACACATCTGATGTCTAAGAGATGGAGAAGATCTATTCAATATTCTTAGTGCTTGGTCATCACTTGTATGTGCCAGGTTGTATTTGAAATCACAAGGCAAAACAAATTGAGAAAATGTGTCTACTCAAAAAGAAAAGTGGCTTGTTTTGCATGAAAAAAGGCTGGGCCTGCTCTTAGATAAGAAATTAGTCAGGAATTGTGTGTTGTATTTTTGTGATTGCATTTTCAGATCGATAGATTGCTCTTGCATGTATGCAAACCAGTAGAAATTTCAAATTCTTCCATCTTTCAGGAATCATGGTTCCAATAGTTCTCTATTGTCTCTTAGTTGAAGTAAAATATTTCTCTCAGTAGAGAACTCTTAAAACCTTTTCTAATATGATTTTTTCTACGGCTTGCCAGTGACATCTTTACTATGCAGGCATGCATGGTGGCCCACTGGGAGTTTCAGTTCACTTCTGATTATTTCCCAGGCTTTGGCCAGGGAATTTCTCAGGCTCAGACAGTTCTGAGCAGTCATTTCAGAGCACTCCTCTTCTTCACTGCACATCAGTGCCAGACTTTCAAAGATGCAAATACAGCAGTGTGTGACAGTTCTGTCTCTGCAGCCCAAATGCACGTATTTGAAAAGGCAATTCTCTGTGTCTGATTTTGAAACTTCCAATGATACTACAGTGATGCTATAGAGACAAATTAGTTCTTTCAAAAGCAGAGAGGAGAGAGATGAATGTTTTAATCAGAAGAACAAAAAAAACACATGTATTCATCAGTAACAGGGTTAATGGGGAGAATTTACTTTTTAATTAAAAAGTGAAAAATTAAGCCTTACTGTTAGCTTGTTTCTGTTTCAGATGATCTGTTTGCATCATTACTTATTAATCAATACTGTTTTTCTGTGCACAAGGAAATTATTTATTGTATTTATATTACATTGCCTGATGAACAGAGTGGCTGCTTACAGTGCAGTGATATTGAAGTAGTTTGAGTTATAAATATTTTTAATGATCCTGTTGTTGATGGATGGATTTTTCCTCTCGGCAAAGGCGAAGGCTTGCCCAAGTAACTTAAGAGAACAATTCAGTGTCAGTTTCACAAGTGAAAAAAAAAATCCAAAAAGGAAAAGGAAGCAATTCATTCACAACGGGACATGGTGCAGAGGAGGATAACCTGCCTTCAAAGATTTTTGTTTCGAGTATTATAATGTTTAATAAATAGTTGACTTCAAAGGGCTTTGCTGGAGAAAAAAAAATAAAATAAGCAGCTTTCCTGCTATTCTTGTTCACTGGTCCAGTGTTGCTATAAGTAGCTCATATCCTGTCCTCTGTGGTCTCAGGTGGTTAGCTTTTGTTTGAGAAACTGAAGCTCCAACCGAAAGAGCTGTGCCTACCAGTTAAATTATTAGGTAGTTGACAATATGTCTTGAAAATCAATGGAACTCATTGTGGAACTTGGCGGGGCGACTTTGGCAGGGGAGGAGGGGTCTCGGTATTATTTTGGGTGATGAGCAAAGGCAACAGGTCAGATCATGTAAAAATAGAAGTTGCTAAGAAAGGCATCCAAAGTAGGTTCATCACTTTCATGTGCCCCCATCACACACTTTTTTTGGAGCATTGTTAAACTTTTGTAGAGTACAAGATATATTGGGAGGTCATTTGATCTGTTCTCAGTGTCATGATTGGCTATAACAAAACCCATTCTTATTTGAAGTTTTTTTTTGACATGTTTTGTATCCATTAATACAAATTATTTATATGCAGCACAGATAAATTAAGGCTGATTGCTGGTGGCAGACTTCAAGTGGGAGGCATCTAGACCAGATGTTCTATAGACAACAAAGCATTTCATTAGAGGCTAAAAAACCCATTGAAAGTTCTTATATGTGCTTTAAAAATTCTTTATTAGGTGTTTCTGGAAGGTGAAGTTGGTTAAAGCGTGGTGCTAATAACACCAAGGTTGTGGGTGCAATCACCATGTGAGGGTTGGATTTAATGATCCCTGTGAGCTCCTTCCAACTCAGAATATTCTGTGATTCTGTGAAATGCAAAAATATGATATGCAATAGAAATATATTGTCAGATGGACACATCTGATGTCTAAGAGATGGAGAAGATCTATTCAATATTCTTAGTGCTTGGTCATCACTTGTACATGCGCCAGGTTGTATTTGAAATCACAAGGCAAAACAAATTGAGAAAATGTGTCTACTCAAAGAAAAGTGGCTTGTTTTGCATGAAAAAAGGCTGGGCCTGCTCCTTAGATAAGAAATTAGTCAGGAATTGTGTGTTGTATTTTTGTGATTGCATTTTCAGATGCGATAGATTGCTCTTGCATGTATGCAAACCAGTAGAAATTTCAAATTCTTCCATCTTTCAGGAATCATGGTTCCAATAGTTCTCTATTGTCTCTTAGTTGAAGTAAAATATTTCTCTCAGTAGAGAACTCTTAAAACCTTTTCTAATATGATTTTTTCTATGGCTTGCCAGTGACATCTTTACTATGCAGGCATGCATGGTGGCCCACTGGGAGTTTCAGTTCACTTCTGATTATTTCCCAGGCTTTGGCCAGGGAATTTCTCAGGCTCAGACAGTTCTGAGCAGTCATTTCAGAGCACTCCTCTTCTTCACTGCACATCAGTGCCAGACTTTCAAAGATGCAAATACAGCACAGTGTGTGACAGTTCTGTCTCTGCAGCCCAAATGCACGTATTTGAAAAGGCAATTCTCTGTGTCTGATTTTGAAACTTCCAATGATACTACAGTGATGCTATAGAGACAAATTAGTTCTTTCAAAAGCAGAGAGGGAGAGAGATGAATGTTTTAATCAGAAGAACAAAGAAAAAACACATGTATTCATCAGTAACAGGGTTAATGGGGAGAATTTACTTTTTTAATTAAAAAAGTGAAAAATTAAGCCTTACTGTTAGCTTGTTTCTGTTTCAGATGATCTGTTTGCATCATTACTTATTAATCAATACTGTTTTTCTGTGCACAAGGAAATTATTTATTGTATTTATATTACATTGCCTGATGAACAGAGTGGCTGCTTACAGTGCAGTGATATTGAAGTAGTTTGAGTTATAAATATTTTTAATGATCCTGTTGTTGATGGATGGATTTTTCCTCTCGGCAAAGGCGAAGGCTTGCCCAAGTAGCTTAAGAGAACAATTCGAGTGTCAGTTTCACAAGTGAAAAAAATCCAAAAAGGAAAAGGAAGCAATTCATTCACAACGGGACATGGTGCAGAGGAGGATAACCTGCCTTCAAAGATTTTTGTTTCGAGTATTATAATGTTTAATAAATAGTTGACTTCAAAGGGCTTTGCTGGAGAAAAAAAAATAAAATAAGCAGCTTTCCTGCTATTCTTGTTCACTGGTCCAGTGTTGCTATAAGTAGCTCATATCCTGTCCTCTGTGGTCTCAGGTGGTTAGCTTTTGTTTGAGAAACTGAAGCTCCAACCGAAAGAGCTGTGCCTACCAGTTAAATTATTAGGTAGTTGACAATATGTCTTGAAAATCAATGGAACTCATTGTGGAACTTGGCGGGGCGACTTTGGCAGGGGAGGAGGGGTCTCGGTATTATTTTGGGTGATGAGCAAAGGCAACAGGTCAGATCATGTAAAAATAGAAGTTGCTAAGAAAGGCATCCAAAGTAGGTTCATCACTTTCATGTGCCCCCATCACACACTTTTTTTGGAGCATTGTTAAACTTTTGTAGAGTACAAGATATATTGGGAGGTCATTTGATCTGTTCTCAGTGTCATGATTGGCTATAACAAAACCCATTCTTATTTGAAGTTTTTTTTTGACATGTTTTGTATCCATTTCAGTATTTCTGTATTGTTTTATTTCTGCTAAATGTTGTACTTTGTGTTTTTGTTTCATCAAGTAAAGAAATGACTCAAGGTTTGAAAGGAAAAGGCTTGGATGTTTCCCTAATAACAGTAATAATCATCATCATCTTAGGCTTTCTAGTTCTGGGCTATGAACTAAGCTGCTGTTTTCTTCCATTGTTTTTAATTCTGAGTTGTTTTAAATCATTTGAGGGAGTATTAGTATGTTGCTATCATTGTTCTAAAGACTCATGGGGATGAGGCACTTGCCCAGGGATGTTTCAGAGCCACGTTCTCTGGCCCAGATTTCAATGTCTTTCCTATGAAATATCTTGTATTTCCAGCCATGACAACTCCAAGCCAATGAAATGAGAAATACTCTCCTCGTGTGTTTTTTGTGAGGAAGAAGTTTTTGTCACTAAGGATTGATGGGGTAAGGAGGAGAACTCTTGAGTGCAAGCACAAACAAATTCTCCAGCAACAAGATACCATAATCACCTGTAAGAAGAGCTTCAGACAGGCAAACCACAGCCTTTCTCCAAGACTAAATATGTAAGGTGTAACACTGAGCTGTCTCAAAGTCTATTTTTCTATTCAGTAATGTGTGATCTACAGTAACATCCTTAGTTAATCCATCTGGAGGAAAGTTGGTTTCATCAAATAATCCACACACAGAAAATAGAAGTAATTCTGAGGATATTTTAGAATTTCACCCCTGATTCTTTTGGGTCTTTATTATTGTCTGTCATCATCTGATGACTGTGAAATAATTAGTCCTCAGAACATGTTGAGTAAATGTAATTGCTTCAAATCAGCCCTTGTTCAACTTACAGCTAATGAATAACTATTACAGGACTAATCAGTGCTATAATGGTAATTAGTAAAGTGGGTAAAATAAGTGGAAATTAAAATTATTAAACTTGCCTTTTTGGTAATCCATGTTGATCGGTGAGTAAATGATGAATCAGAAATCATATAGGGTTCACTTGTGTATTTATGTCACTTGGTCAAACCCTCTGCACTTCAGACAGTAGTTTGGAGGGAGAGGATGTGCACTGTGGTGGTGTCCAGGGCTGCCAAAACGTTCAAGGATTGTGCCTTGTATCACCAGGGACCCTTTCAGCCCTGCTCTCCTTCACCACCTGTGCACGTGCTCATATTCTGCCAAGTTCCTGTCCCACTACTGCAGGCTCTTCCTTACTCAAAAGCTAAGTTGAAGTTTTTGGTGTGTGCCTAGTGGATGGACCCTTATCTGCTGCCTCCACAGTCCTGGGTTCTTTCCACATCTCCAGGTCCAGAAATGGCTTCATCTAGACAAACTGCTTGTAGAAATTTAAGAAGCTATTTGTCTTTTTTCTTAAGCAAACTCAACTGCCATGGAGGGAAGACATGAAACTCCTTCCCAGCCATCCATCAGGACATGTATGACTTGCCTCATTTTTATTTTTTTACAGAAGAGCCTTTTGTGAATATTTTTCCCATTATCTCACTATGAAAAAAACATATACCTGTGCTTTCTTTTCAAGTAGAGTGTAGTTCTATTTTTCTGTCTTGTGATATTTTGCTACTGTTACCTGGCTAAGGGACAACATTTTTCAGAACTGAAAAAAAATAATAGTGTGATTTTTCCCTGTGGTTTTCTAGAGCAACATGCAGAAGCCACATGGGATACCTTAAAGCATCCCAAATGGCAATGGCACTTGAACTTCACCCCTAAAACTGAGATGTTAGAGAAAGTTTCTCTTCAAGTCTGGAATTTATTGAAAGCATTACCAGCAGAATTTCTTTTTACTGTGTGATGTACTATCTAATACCTTAACCGAATAACAAAACTTCCTTTAGAATGCCTTTCAAATGTATGAGAACAAGAGAAAGCCTTGTTTTGTTCCATGTTTCATGTTGCTGATCATAACAAACTCCCTTCCACTTAACCCCTCCTGCTCAATACATTCTTTCCCGTGTAAGAGGAACACTCACAGCTGTAAGATAAAAGGTTTTATAACCTTGAAACAGAAATAGATTCTTGCATTTACTTATGTAAATATATAAATATAATTTGTACATACACACTGTGTACTTCTATGCTTATGTTATCAATATTGTTGTTTATTCAGATTTAATTTAGGTTAAAAGGAAAGAGTTTAGTGTAGATATGAATGAATCAGATGATGTTTGCACTTGGTGTGTTCAGGTAATATGGTTCTGCATGTGATAAAGAAGCTTAATTAGTTTCCCTCCCCCCCCATCTGTAACTTTGTTGACATGAATGTTAAATGACTTAGTGAAATTGTGAAGCCAATTAATAACTGGTATTTCAAATATAAAAGTCAAACATTGGGAAGATGAGGCTGGGAGGAATGGAAACAAAAAGAAAAACCAGCAAAGATAAAATAGTCTTTGGTGGTGGTTGTTGATTCCTAGACTAAATTGCGTTACTGCCCCCATTGTCAAACCTTCAGTTTTGTGGACTCCAGCAGTTGCAGTGGCTCTCTGCATTTTACATATGCAATTTTGAGTATTGTTCATCATCATGGGCACCTGAAAGTGAATTATGGACATTTCTCTTCTGCTTGTGGTTTAATATTACACAGGAAACAATATAAAGCATAGATTCTTAATTGCAGTTCACTTTTATATTTATTCTGTCAAGCTAGATATAGCATTTGTTCTGTTTTTGTGAAAATTGTGGAAGATTATCATTGTCATAAGGATGTTTTTATGAAACACAGGTAAAAGGGAGGAAGTGTGGATTGCACATACTGGCTTGCTGTATATTTTGCAAGCAAATAAAAAAACAATGATAGATGTAATATATGAGCAGGTTGCTTTTTTTTTTAAGGAAAAAAAAAGCTCTACTCTAGATTTTCAGGAATTCACAGTTTTTTTCAAGGAAGGCAACTTCAATTGTAGAATGTATGTATAAAAAAAGCTGTGAAGTTGTAGCTGATTTCTGAAAGATGTGAGCAGTAAAGATTGTTTATATTTTGAATAACTATTCTCTCTCTCACCATAAATATATAAAAATATATATAAATGTTCCAATGTTATTCTAAGCATTCTGGTTTTGTTTTCCTGGTGTTTGTGCAAAGAATATCTGAATATTAAATTGGTAGTAAAGCACGTGCTCAAGTGTGCTGTGGAACTAAGCTTTTCTTCAGTGTACTTCCTAGAATTTTCTATAAGGAAAAGCAGGATTGCTCACTTGAGGAAGTGGCTACAAAGAAGTGATACCTTGGTAGCTGGGAAAGTGACTGCTGCATCGCAACTTCAGAGTGGTGCAAGCCAGGTTGAGTTGCTCAAGGAAAAATGGGGTCTGCCTTAAAAAGATTAAAAGCTGAAGGATTGTGGGAGTTCAAAGATATGGTCTGTAAGGGAGAAAGAGCAACCAGAAGAGCAGCTCCCACTGAAAGGGGAACTTATCCCACCCTTATCTCTAATGTCTTCTAAAATCTTCTTTTCTCACATTTTACTTTAAGTAGCTGTAAACAAAATGACTTTTCCAAAGTCTCTATTTTTAGTTGATTTTGAAGTTAATAGAGTTGTTTTGTCACTGATTGACATAAGCTTTGTTTTCAATGTATTTAGCGCAACTTAAAATGAATCTTAGCTTATATTAACTGATACTACATTCATGCATTCTTTTCTAATTGAAAAATGCTGTCTTTGGATGCCCTCCCTAGAACTAAACATTTCTTTCTTACTCTGTTTTGAACAAAACAAGTTGAAATTTTTGCAGTGTGCCCTTCAAAATACAGAGTTGTCTTTCACATGATACTCATATGATGCTCAAGAGTTCAAACATAAATATTTTTCAAGAAATGCTGAGAATCTTTAAAGTTTCATTTTTGAAGTTTCCTTTTTTTCTGTTGGCTACCTCATGTGGCATAACCTTGTCAGATATTCATTGTGCAGTGGTGTTGCCTGGTAATTTTTCAGATTGTTACTGTACTGGTGCTGCCTGTTAAATCCAGATTCTCCTTTTATTAAACCTAAAAGAAGCAGTAAAAAGACAAGACTCAGCTTTCACGTCAGTTACAATTCAGTCGCACACCAGAAAACTCACATTTCTGGGTATTGATTGTGTTCATTTACCACAGCAAAGTGCATTCATTGATAACTACCTGCTGGTATTGAATCAATTGTATGTGAAACACAGGGCACTATTGTCAGGTAGGGTAAATAATATTGATTCTATTTTAAAATGAATACAGCATAGGAGAAATTAATTTGATTCTATCAAGTCATTAAATTATGCTCTATCAAATATATAAACAGTGAAGATCATGTAATAGGATATCATGAGGCAAGTTTTAGCTGCAAGTTTTAGCAAGATTTCCCCTCCATAACTGCAGCAGAGACATTTTACTTTTGTTTTGTATTAAAGGGGGAAAAGAAATCCAATGCCTGTAATCGATCTTAAGGTAGGATCCCACTGGTGCCAAGTCCTCTGACACTCCTTAAGTGGAACTACAGTCTTACCTGACTGCAGTAAGCCAGGCCCTTGGTCATGCTGTAGGTCAGCAGACTTTGAAGCTTCAGATATCATTGTGACTATGGACTCTGCTGTCAAAAGTCCTTATCTTCCAAAATTAGCACATAATCAGAAAGGGGAGAAGGGAGTTGTGTTGATTGATCATCTTTGAAGCCATTGGCTCCATGAAAGAATAGCAAGGAAGGACAATAGGCTCAATTACCACAAATATGAGTCAACCATAAAGATGGCTTTGCATTGCTCTTGCATCTATTCCCTTATAATGACAATGAACTGTTTTAGAAAACCTGTTAAACAGCAGCAGCTAAAGCACTGAAACTGTGAAACACAGAACACTTTTTTGGATTACAGGTGAACATACAACTGAGACTTAGTCACTGGTCATGTACCTCAAACATTGTCTTCATAATCTGCATTGTGATCTTGAAGTCTTCATATATGAGCAAATAAGTTACTGATTATCACATACCATATGAAGAGAGCAGGAGACACTGGGAGTTCTGCCTTGTCTCATTTCAGATATTTAGTAACAAACAATTGACAACCAAGCTGTAGTTGGTTGAACAGGTATCAAGAATTCCATATTTGGAAACAGTAGTAAGTCAAAAGAGCTGGAGGAATAAAATAAGTTGTCTGTAAATGAAAAAGGGGCAGAGGATGTGAGCCATGTGACTGTAGTTGATAGATACCATTTCATCATGAGTGAAATTTGGCTGTAGAAAGTAATCCATAGAGAAATTAAGGTAGATGGATAATTGTCACTAATCAGTGTTACAGAAATCAACAAAAACATCTCTGTGATACACTTTTTTGACAACAGTGTCTCAGTATCATGTATACAGATGCCTTTAAGCATCAGGCTTAAAAGTTCAGAGCAGGTCAAGTGCCTATTTTGCCACCTACAGCAAAATTCAAATACAGTTTATGTGTCTTGAGTCCAAGAAAGTGATCCAGGAGGTTTAGGATACAGTAACCTTCTGAGTGTTCTTGGGACACCTAAAATAGGTTTCACAGCTGTCTAACTAAAGGTACCTGTGTCTTCTCAGCAACCCTGCTCTGCAGAACTGGATATCAAATCACTTATCCTCCCTGTGCTGCTGAAACAAAGTACTTGAGTGCAGCTCAAGGCTCCTGAGAGAAGAGTCTTTGGAAAACATCTAGCAGGGGTGGGCAGAATTGAGTTCAACCCAAAGCCCAGCAGCTGTGGCTACACTGATGAAAATTCATAGCAGTAAGAGGTAGAGGTGGTCACTTTTTGCAGCTCCCCTTGCTGCTGAGAGCACTTGCCTACAAGACTGGAGGTGGGAGTTCTGTGCTAAGTTCCATTGACAGAATTAAAATTTGCTCCATGCCTGCAATATGTTGTAATTGCTAAATCTTAGAGAGATAGGGGGAGAAACCCCGTGCTTGAGACATTCTATGGGGAAAGCGATTTTTGATCCCCATTTTCAGAACCATTTCCCCATGTCAGACCAGGCAGCTGGGCAGAATGCAGTTTTCTCCTCTTCCCAGCTGAGTTCCTTAGCCTTTAAGCCACATAACTAGTTTTCTTCTTGCCTTGTCCTGTTCTTCCACTCAAGAAGGCATAACTGCCTGCCTTACACAGCAGCAGTAGTCTTCTTTGGGCACCTTGTAGTCAAATTTGTAAATATTTTAATTATTGAGTCCATTTTGAAGTATAGAGTGCTGAGCTGCTTGACTGCCCTTTCACCACTCTGCTTGGTGTGTTGCAGTTTTCATCTGCTGATGAAAGCACCCCTTTATTAGCCAGACCAATATTGCATTGTCAGCCAAATTTCAGCCATGTTGGATATAGTTAAAATTTAAAGAAAAGAAAAATTTTTGCAATGTGTCTCACTTAAAAAATTTATTAGTGAATAATGTTAGAAGAGTGATCTGTTAAACTTTGATCTTATCTCACTGGGAAATGTCCTCAGTTCTATTTCTTTGCAGATGTGACAGACAAACTGGGAAGCTTTAAAACTTCCAGATAACATGCATGTTTCTTCCTAGCATTATACTGAGCAGTGAGAGTACTGTGATGGATAAAACCAGTGCTAATTATTTCTAGTCCTAAAACCCTTTCCTTTTCTTCATCCTCACGTCACTCTACACAGCAATACTCAGGAATTTGCCTTTCTCATCAGCATTCTTTGTTGTTCTGAGTTCCTCTTCCTGTTCCCAGACTAGATTTATATAATTATTGATACACAGACTCACTCCTGTTGCTATTTATGCCAAGTGTGATGAACTGGTATGTTGAAAATATATATCTAACTATGGATGTATTGAATGTATTACCCTACCTATATTATTGCCACTAAAATTCTTTCCTTGACTGGTTTTTACCTTGTGGTTTGTGGATCATTCCTAGTCTTCTCCCAGAGTACAGAAATTCACTGATTAACAACACACTTAAGGATGAGTTCAAATGTCTTATGAATAGTGCTTTTGTGGTGGTTTTTTGTTTGTTTGTTTGTTGTTTTTTTAACAAAGAACAGCAGTTAAAAAAAAACCACAACAAAATTTTCTAGTGATTGAAATAAGTGCACTGCAAGTTGCATTTCACCTTTTAAACCAGTTGAGATATTAGTCTGGTGACCCTGGAAAACACTTTTGGATCTAAACCAGTGGTAGCTCCAAGTGTCTGAGCAATCATTCTGTTGGATTACACTCAGAAGAATGCTGGTGTGAGGAATAAATATAGTTTAGATACATAATAAGATAGGACAGAATGTGTAAAATCTGGGCACCCTGGTCTGGTGGGAGGAATCTCTTTCAATGGCAGGGAGCTGAAACTAGATGATCTTTAAGGTCCCTTTTAAACCAAGCCATTCTGTGATTCAATGAAAATGAATCTCTAAAAGAAATTCTATAATGGCAATTGCAAATACATTTCCCATGGTCTTAAAAAAAAGATTGCTCAGTGAAGTGGAGAACCAATAAAATATTTATTCAAAGTCCGTTATCTTTGAGTTTGATTTGCATTTCAGGAAATATTCCTAGCTTTCTTTCTGCACTGTGTTCATTAGCAGGATAGTCAGAGAGTTTCACATGTTCTGTAAAGAATTGTGTCAGAAACAGAGATGAAATATGGAGATCAGTACACTCTGTGAATGCTTCACAAAGACTCAGTTTAATTAAAAAATTGAACACTAAATCACTTTAACCAAGAATTTAATAATATTGCTGTGAGGACAGAGGTTAAATCAATTGTGAAGTAATGGCTAAAGCTCACACAATATAACAACTTTGGTGGGAGCACCTATGAGTTATTAACTGAGGTGCTCTAGTCCAATGGTAGTTTGGGTGATTGCCTTTTACTGCCCTGTCAAGGATATTTCACAGGATCACAGAATCCTTAGGGTTGGATGGGACCTCTGGAGATCATTTGATCCAGCCCCCCTGACAAGTCAGGGTCACACGTAGCAGGTGACGCAGGAACGTGTCCAGGGGGGTTTGCAATGTCTCCAGAGAGGGAGACCCCACACCCCCCTAGGCAGCCTGTCCCAGTGCTCTGCCACCCTCAGTGGGAAGTTCTCCATGTCAGGGTATTGCATACAGCATCATTCATCACTTCCTCCCCAGTCCCAAGTCCACTGGATAATGTTGCTGCTCACTGATAAAGGAGTCCCAGGACTCACTTCTTACAGAAGTTTTAAGGGTTTGGGCTAAGACAGCTCAGTCATAAGTTGTTTAATCATAGAATCATGTAATAGTTTGGGTTGGAAGGAACCTTAAACATCATCTCATTCCAACCCTCCTGCTGTGGGCAGGGACACTTGCCACTAGACCACATTGCTCAATGTCTGTCTAACCTGGCCTGGAACACTGCCAGGGATGGGGCATCTGCAGCCTTTCTGAGCAGCCTGTTCCAGTGTCCCACCAACCTCACAGTAAAGAATTTCTTCCTAATACCTTATTTAAATTTATCCTCTTTCAGTTTAAAGCCATCAATCACCCTTTCTCGTGTCACTAGAGGCCCTTGTAAAAAGTCCTTCTCCAACTCTCTCACAGTCCTGTTTATGTAGTGCAAGGCTGCTCAAAGGTAGACGTGGCCCCTAGAGCAGAACTGTACCCTGTTCTCCTGACTTTTGTGGCACATTTGGACCTGAAGAAGGAAGTGTCTGTATTATGTGGTACTGAGGAGGTACAGCAGCAAAGCTCCAAATGTGTATTTTGAACCAGGAAGGAAGATGATAGAATACAAGTACCTTCACTGCAAAGTGACACATGATCAGGGATTTATATTGCCAGATTGGATTTAGATGCTTCAATTTTGCTTCAGTGTCCTACTTTAAGTCTTTTTGAACCTGGCCCTTAGATTGCAGCAGATATTGTCATGGAAGGTTTGAATTACAAAAGCACTAGTCTGTCACATAAAAGAGCATTTGAAGTCCTGCATGAATAGTTCTGCCAGTAATCATGGATGCAATAGCATGTATTTCTAAATGACAAAGGTTAGAGAATGTGCATCTATTGCTAATGTATGCATCCTTCCTAAGGCTCTGAAACAATCATTGGAAATTTAATGGTAGGAAACAGGTATCACACCAGTGCTGTGCTATGGCTGACACTTTCATGATGATTCAGTATCCAGTATAATTTAAAAACCATAACTAAACCCTGTTTTATTGCCTATAATAAAATGTGTAGATTTTGGGTGGATTTTCATAGTCTTACTGTCACTCTTTTATTTCATTGCATCTGAAATAAAAATGTATTTTTTTAAAACTGTGGAATTAAAAAGTAGAGCACAATTAAGTGGTTTTTCAGCAGCCCCCTCCTGAAGAAGACAGTAAGAATGAGGGATTAATTTTTCAAACAATTTTTTTCCAGGCAGATATGTTCTTATTTATGTGCAGTGTAGTAATTCACTTAGTTCTTACTGAATTCAAAGTTCTAACTAAAGTATCTTGGGTGATACTGAGTGAAAGTAGTGGGACTACCGACAAAAACAAATCCAGAACAAGATCACATCCAGGATTTAAAGCCTCTGTATCTTTAACCTGGCCAGTAATAGTACCAAACCCCCTAAATCAGTATTCAGGCTGTGTAATTGCCATGGTGTGAGAAGAGAGTGTCTGAGAGGAAGACATATGGAAGAGATTATCACACCATTTATGTGAAACTGCACCATCTTGGATGACTTGAGTTCTCACACATGCACTCCTTTCTCACAGCTTCCCCTCATGACCATCTAGATTCCTGCTCGGAATTTTGAGTTTGCAAGAGCCTTACAAAGGTATCTGGACTTGCCCAGGTTCAAGGGGCTTCATATTTAAACTTTCCTAAGTCCATATTTCAATCCAGAGAGGATTAAAATACACTGAATCAAATGTCTGTAGAAAGGCCCTGGCCTCCTACACATATTTTTCTCCAGTTGTAGATGTCATTGTGCTACCTGCTGTTCAAAACAGAACAGAAAGATGCTGTGGCTTACCAAGAGGTATTTGGAAGTGTTCCAAGGCACATTAACAGACCAAGCTCTAACCAGTGGCTTGCCCAACCATTAGAAAACTTAGTAAACTGTGAAAGAATGCAGTTTGCTCTGCAGTTTTCTCCCTGTGAAATGCACAGACTAAAACCATTTTTGCAGTCAGTGGGAATTGGGGTCTATCTAAATGTTTTCTGTGGTTGCAGGTATCCTCACAGTGAATGAAAGACCTCTCTCTGCTCTGCTTTTCCCTCCATTTAAGTGAGTGTCAAAAGTAGCACTGAGCTTGAAGGGAAGAGGAGTCAAACATTTATTATATCCTGGCCACCCAGAGGGGGAAAAACATTGGTGCCTACAAATGAAGCAGCATTTGCTTGACCTTTCATTAAATGAATTTTACTCAATAGGTTTTTTTTTTTTTCCCTAGTGAGGATATGTTATGTCCCAAATCAGATAGTACTTTTCTAAAAGTACTTCCATACTAAACTTATGAATAGCTTACAAATTTGTAGGTAACCAAAAGGAATCAGGGTGAAAAGTAGTAAATATCCTACTGGTTTTGATTTGCCATGTAATTGATACTTCAGTTTTACACGTCTTTGGCTTTTCCCTTTTTCTAAGTAATTACCTTGGTTTCTAGTCAAAACAGACTCTACAGGTTGCTTTTGTGAGCCTTGAGCCATTTATTAGCAATGGACTTGCTTTTTATTGTTGTGAAATCCCTTACTCCAACAAGTTACTGTGTCAAGACATTCAACTGAGTTTGTAGTCACCTGTGGCCAGTGCAGCTCATGCAGCCTTTATTAGTTGGGACATCTGTATAACTCCTCAGACAGTGAACTCCAGGACAGCTGAAGCAAACTTCTCTCTGAAATATGTCAAGATGTAATTGTAGTGATGATATTGCCTCTACAGCTGCTTTCCATGGGTAAGAACAGGAGCAGGGCAAGTGGCTGCTTATGAGGCAGCATGTTTTTATTTTCAGGATACTGAGCCTTTCCAGCCATGCTGGCTGTGGTACAGCTGAAATCTCACAGCAAGCAAATATTATAGCTCCATGCAGGTAACTGTGATAGGTGTAGTTACATGGAGGTTCAGACTATCAGCACACTTAATCTTGCCTGCTACCACTGTGTCTGCCCCTCGCCTTTTCCTGCATGCATCCTGTAACAGTGGGCACTTAAGTGGTTTGCTTCATTTTTTGTTTGTTTGCTTTGGGGGATTTATGCTTTGTTTGTTTGTTTATTGGGTTTTTAGGGGGTGTATTTTTTTAAAAAACGAAACCAAACCCCATCCCATTTTGCAGCTGTCTGGGTGTTCTCTGCTACAGAATGCAGAACCAATTGTATGATTCTTGTCAGTGGTTACAATTTTATTGTCATATAAAATAAACAGGTCAAATGTTCTTGCCCATTTTAAATACTTGTAGAAATAAATTTTATTTTAAAATTAATACATGTTAAAACCCTCAATATTATATAATAGGGTTAGTCATGTTTAACCACAGTCTGTACATAGCTACAAGATGTAATTTTTCTTACTCTAGATCACATTCCATATTTAGAGGGTATGATTTTGTAAACACTTAAGCGTGTGGTCTGCCTTATACTAAAAAGAAGCCCTGATCGCTGCTGTTCACCTGGTTATGTGTGAAAAGTTAGGCAAAAGCCTGCAGGACTGGGACACATTTCAAAAACAAGTAGTTGCTTTTTCTTGTGCAGATATTTTCATGCTTTTTTTCAACAGATTTTATCAGAGAAATGGAAATTATTACAGTAGGAACGTCTTCTATTTTGAGACAAAAAGCAAGTCACAAATAATGTAACCAAGCCATTTTTCACAAAGTTTCAAGTGCTTTGGCAGAAACTCGTTTCTAACCAACCTGCAGGTGAGCTGAGGCAGTGTTGTGTGTTTTACCCATGTTCCACATGTGGTACTCAGGGCAGTTCTCCCCAGCTTTGTCATTAAATAGCAGATTTAAAGTAAATGTTTGAAGTATAAGTTGACTGTATTTGAAGCATAAGGGTGATGAAAGTGATGCATTATGTCACTGTAGCACATTGACATTATCAATTATGTGTTATTAAACAGCTTAGCTAACTGAATGATTTACCTTGTGTTTAACTGCCTCTTTCAATTAAAAGTAGCAAATGCTGTAGAACTGGGGCACAGTCATAGAAACCATATATTTTCTCCTGTTAACACCAGCACTGCTGACATGCAAGTGACGGGAGTGTTGGCATTTTGCTGCAGGCTCTAATGGGCTAGTTTAAATGGCCTAAAAAAAGTGATTAATGATTAGGAACAGGAGTGTTACACAGCTTCACAGCTCTTTTCCTCAATGCATTTCCATTTGCGTCAACCAGCTGCACACTTGGGAGGTGTTATTTCAAAGTAGTCAACACAGGGGCATTTTTCTACTACCATTTGTTTCTATTTCTTAGGTCCCTTTGGTTGTGCAGATATAGCTAGTGTTTCCTTAAAGCTGTAAGCTTTAGT